>JAWPHD010008056.1:0-120124 GCA_037043455.1 Cyrtodaria siliqua
ATTTATGCAGGAATGGCAGCGCTCGACATCTCCATGAAAATGAGAGTAATGCATAAATGACAGCAGGCGACATCTCAATAAAATGGGAGTAATGCAAAAATGACACCACTCGACATCTCCATGAAAATGGGAGTAATGCAGAAATGACAGTGGTCGACATCTCCATAATAATGGGATTTATGCAGGAATGGCAGCGCTCGACATCTCCATGAAAATGAGAGTAATGCAGGAATGACAGCGGTCGACATCTCCATAAAATGGGAGATTAATGCAGAAATGGCAGCGCTCGACATCTCCATGAAAATGGGAGTAATGCAGAAATGACAGCGGTCGAAATCTCAATAATAATGGGATTTATGCAGGAATGGCAGTGCTCGACATCTCCGTGAAAATGAGAGTAATGCAGGAATGACAGCGGTCAACATCTCCATAAAATGGGAGTAATGCAGAAATGACAGCAGTCGACATCTCCATGAAAATGAGAGTAATGCAATAATGACAGCAGTCGACATCTCCATAAAATGGGGGTAATGCAGAAATGACAGCGGTCGACATCTCCATGATAATGGGAGTAATGCAATAATGACAGCAGTCGACATCTCCATAAAATGGGAGTAATGCAGAAATGACAGCGGTCGACATCTCCATGAAAATGAGAGTAATGCATAATGACAGTGCTCGACATCTCCATGAAAATGGGAGTAATGCAGAAATGACAGCGGTTGACATCATCATGATAATGGGAGTAATGCAGAAATTACTGCGGTTGTCTTCTCCATAAAATGGGAGTAATGCAGAAATGACAGCGGTCGACATCTTCATGAAAATGGGAGTAATGCAGAAATGACAGCAGTCGACATTTCCATAAAATGTGAGTAATGCAGAAATGACAGTGGTCGACATCTCCATGAAAATGGGAGTAATGCAGAAATGACAGTGGTCGACATTTTCATAAAATGCGAGTAATGCAGAAATGACAGCGGTCAACATCTCCATAAAATGTGAGTAATGCAGAAATGACAGCGGTCGACATCTCCATGAAAATGGGAGTAATGCAGATATGACAGTGGTCGACAGCTTCATAAAATGTGAGTAATGCAGAAATGACAGCGGTCGACATCTCCATAAAATGTGAGTTAAATGCAGAAATGACAGCGGTCGACATCTCCATAATATGTGAGTAATGCAGAAATGACAGCGGTCGACATCTCCATAGAATGTGAGTAATGCAGAAATGACGGACAGCGCTCGACATCTCCATAAAATTGGAGTAATGTGGAAAGAGAGTAAGAGACAACACTTGACATTTCCATGTACATGAGGATTTACTTTTTACACAAATCAGGATAGGATTTTTTATTGTATTGCTTAAATGTCAACTTTGTAAGTTAGAGATTAGAAGTTTAATTTACAGTATTTATTTTGTATAAATTATTCATGGCAACACCCCATTTAATGATAAGATCATATTTATTTTAGTCAGTTTGTTCAAAATGAATAATGACAACAATTATTCCAACTTGTTATAGAATGCCGTGTGTAACAAAACTATTTAGCTCATAAACATGTTGTTTTTTCACTATTTAACATAATGGACTGCACCATATTTAAATAAATCGACATGATTTAAATAAATTGACACTTAATAATTTAAATAAATCCTCTTGATTTAAAGTATATCCTTAAGATTTTAAATATATCGTCACGATTAAAATATATCCATGCGATTTAAATCATTAGAATATATGTAATTATATTAAAATATTTCTATTTATGCTCATAGAGAATTTGTTTAAATGGTGTTAATTTGTTTAAATGGTGTCGATTTTTTTAATTATAGTGAATTTAATTAAATTGTTGCACATTTATACTATAACGAAGGTCGACTTATTTAGATCACAAACGAATAATTACATCAAAACCATTTAGTTAAATCGTATGGATAAAATCATATATTTAAATCGCGAGGATATAATAATTTAAATCGTAAGGATATACTCTATCGAGAGCATTTATTTAGTGTCAATTTATTTAAATTGTTCCCATTTATTTAAATTTGGTGCAGTCCATGTTAAATAGTGAAAAAAAAAGTTTTGGAGCTAAATATAAATATTTATTGGTTACATCATACTAGCGTGACGCGTTTCAGATTCCCGCTAAAACGAATTTGCATTCAAAGTAATCCTCAACATTTTGCAATATCATTTAGCCGTTTGCTCCATCTATAGTTCATTTACGTGAAAGCAGTGATAAAACATTCATCTGCATCGTAAATAACAAGCATGCAACGCAAATCATACATCAACACGTGTGGCAAGTGACCATAATGTTTATGTAGCAACAGCTTAGCAACAGTGCACTATTTCCTGTGCCGTTGCCTTCCGGCCAACAGAATGTAAAGATTTTGAACATACCGAAGCGCCGTGATACACACGAGGCGGGATCCCGAAGAATGACGGGATTGGCCGAGCGTTCACGATTGGATAAAATGTGTGTTACTCGGTTTTTATCGTTAGGTTCTATAGTAAAATAAGAATCTTTGGCAGCGTAAAAAGACGATAAGTTTCAAGATTTTGATTTTGAAAGATACATGTATTTAATCAGTTTGCATGAATGTGCATGAAATATGCAGGGTTTTAAAAGAACCACACTGAAGGTACCTTAATGTTAACAATAAACTTGGGTGAACACAGTGTATTAGCCAGCCAACCGTGCAGCTGTCTTTTTCACGGCCGTTTTAGAAAAATCGCGGCCAATGTTTGAGGAGTGGGTGGGGTAATTTTTTGTTGCTCAGCAACACTTCCAAATTCTTACTTTCTCAATATTGTCATGTTTTGTATACATTTATAGAAGAAATATGACCTAAAATGTATTTTGTCACCTTTATCTGTAAAAATAAATTACCCCAGAGACACCCACTTGCCGTGAATTGTCGCGTGTTAGCAACTTATTTTGCACACCCTGTTTGCATATTTGCACACCCAGTTCTTGAATTTCTGCCTAATACACTGGTTGAACATCAAGGATAAAGACCGAGTTTATCACCTACCAGAATGTATTGGTATGCTCTTATTTCTGGTCGCTGATTGGTCAGTTTTTTTGATGATGCTCTATCGAAATTATGAATTATCTTTATAGAACTGTTGTTATCATCATTTATGAGGACTGTAAGGGGACATTTTAGTGATATTTTCTGATGTTAAGTAGATGTTTACAAATGTATCAAATACATACACCTTGTACACTGTCGCGTGCAATAATAAATTTCCTATCTGACAAAACCACTCTTCCTACGACAGGGGACGACATATATTTTACTGTATACTCGTCCTGTAGGACAAGTGCCATTGACATGTTACTCGTCCTTATAGGATGTTTACTCTTCCTGCTCTGACTGTAAAAGTTCATAAGTCAAAGTAGTCAGATACCATCTTTTAACACTACTATATATATATAAATAAAACAAAGGGAAACATCATAACGTGTTGTTTTTTCCTTATATAAATCATTGGAAATTATGAAACTTTGACCAGTTTTATAGGTGACTATATTTATATTCTATAGTTAACTACAGTCTGATGTTACTCTGGCATTGTATATATTTCCCACTTTTCCTGTGAAAAAATCCCTTCTTAATTTCTTTTTTTAATAATTATTAGAAAATGTTAAACTACAACACAGGAAAACAGCATACTTTTTGTAATTCCCCTTCCTGAAGGCCCTGGCCCCAGTCACCTAAAAGCTAACTAGTGCCCTTCAAGACTCCCCCGTGAAAGTGTTATTTGTATAACATCAAATACCGTAACGTTTGCGCTCCGTGAAATTAGAACGGGACCCGCATTTTAGAATGTCCCAAAGCGGAAAGGCGTCAATTTCGCAATATCCGGTTGACTTAAATTGCATTTTATCGTTGATTAAACAGAGTTGCGACTATTTACTGCATTTAATCGCTTAATAAACTATGTAAGAACTATTTTCTTTGTTGTTGTTTTCTACTGAAATGTTACTCGTCCTCTCGGATGACCGATTCATGGATTTCACTCGACCAGATTCGAAAATCACTCGTCAATACGAGCGGACGAATGTTCGTGCCCTTTACGATCTGTAGTCAACCCGCGGAGATATCGAAGTCAAAAGTCACCAAAGTGCCATTTAAATATACTCATCATTTGTCTGATCTTGTCTGGATATCCGGTCAACATTCCCAAATTAAGTATCTGTCATTTTCGGCAGTCGAATGCGATTGAACTACTGACGTCATTATGTTCTGCATTATGACATTCTCAGTATCTCGAGTACATCACTAGGATCAGATTGCCGAACAATTTTGGAATGAGGTCACACTAGTAGGACATAACCAACATGGTGTGGTGACATTCGATATACATTTAAGTAATGCTGCTTAGCAGTAAATTAGATGTTGTGAATGGATTTTTTTTTGTCTTGGTCTTAGAAACCTGACACATTTCCGATATATAAAATGAAATCAATCAATTAAATCATTATTCAAAGCACCTTGAAATGAAACTTGCTGACAAAATAATTACCCGTCAATAAAACACACAGAAGTTCGCAGTTTTGCTTATTGCCGACGACTCAAATTTTGCCCAACATGCATAAAAAACGAAGTCAGTCAAATTAGAGCAAAGTTTAAAGCGACTTCGCCTAATTGCGAGACCCCTGATGTAGTCAGTCACATGAGTATTGATTGTAAACACTTTCTCTATAAGTAACCTATTATTCATGTCTGACACAAACATATCGAAACTGCATTGGTTTATAAAATAAAGGAAAGTCTTTGGTATAAAGCGCAAGTCTGTTTAAATTGTGATTGTTTTACTGACGAGAGAAATCAACGGAAATGTATGTATCCTACGATTAGTCATAGACATTAATAACGTGTCCATGTAATTATCGAATAATTAGTATTTTTCACTAAATACGAAACGAAGACCAGTATAATATTGCATTCGATCAACATGCACTGTCCATTTTAGGACGCGGGATCCGCACCATTTTCTATGAGAGTGTGCTTTTTTGTAAACCTAATGCACGCTGATCGCGCATACAAACGTAGAAAACAATTCAATTTGTGACAAATATGCATGCGACATCGTAATCCGTAAATTTTACCTAAATGGACACAAACTCTGATTATTGTTTATCAGAGCTAGTCTTGATCATCTTGAACGCTTGATTGTAAATACAAACGTTTGTCCTGAGGGGGCACTCCTTAATTTCGCACGAATGTCCATGGTGTAAATCGGAAAGAAATCAACTAAGCATCTTTTAGGTCCATGGATGATATTTAGAATAATTATGAAGCACATGTTTGATGTTGTTCTCAGTTTTGAGTACTTTTATAAGTTTATTTTGTTGTATTGAAATATGCATTCTTTGGGTTTTTTGGAGGCTATAATTTGAAAAATGATCAACTAGCAAAAACTTCCAAAAAGTAGGTAAAATGGCTGATTTTCACTCACGGGGAGATCAGCATTGAATAACATTTTAAAACGCCGGAGAAGGTATGTAAAACTTAGCTTTCCTGATATGGAAGAGCAATATGAGTGCAGACATGACACTGATATGCTTAGGAAAATTCATTTTTTTATTTATTGACATTTGAAATATTGCTAAAATTGCTTTTTAAGCATGTTTTGAGGGGTTGGGTAATCTTAAAGAAATGGGACTAAAGTTGTACAGAAAATGCTTTTTGATACTTTTATTTGGTATGGAAACATGAGTAATTTTATTGTCTTCTAAGAAATGTATGACACAATGCTGATGTGATTTATTTTTGCTCAAGAATTCAGGCTAAGGACTTGTCATGGGTTTGATTATTGAGAACTGTACATTAAACTGTGGAGTGCCCCCTTAAGGGTCCAACCTTTGTTTACTAAAACAGTCAAATGAAGTATTTTTTGTCTGTATTTCAACATATTTTCAAAGTTTGTTACCTTTCGGTTTGCTTGCGAAGAGAACTACTTCGGTTAGAATGTAATTTGTCGATAAGGCAAACATGCATTGTTACGAAACCCAGATTATGAACAACTCAGTAAAATATGTATATTGTAATACTCCACGATGCACCGTATCGTATCTTGAGATATCTCAATATGTCTCATTTATCTTGAGATACTCCATGTTGAGATATCACATTTTATATTAAGATATTTGTATTGAGATATCTCAATTAATCCCCATAAATCTCAATGTATATCTCAATTTATCTTGAGATCACTGTCTTGAGATGTCTTAAGTTGTTTTGTGATGTATCGCAACTTATCGTGAGATATCTAACTTGCGATATCTCGAGATCCCATGTGTCTTGCGGTCGGTATATGCACTTGTAGTAGGGTTTTCTAAGTTTGAGGTGGGCTTTATGCCATTTAAAAACTATCTATTGATGTAATTCTTGGGTTTGCCTTAGCACTGTTTCATTATATTGAGAGTTTGCTATCGGTAATGTCCCGTTTAATTTCTGGTTGCTATGGTATTTTGATGTCATAGTAAGATGACGTCAAACATAGAATAGCATGTGGCGTGACGTCATTATGTTGTCGCGTAAAAAATAAAAAAAAAAGCATAATTTAGCGGCTTTATATAAATTGAGTTATAGGAGGCAACCTTTTAGAGTGGACATGACTTCTGCGTGCACATTTCAGACCTTATTCATGCTATGGAAAAAAAACAGACCTAAAGAAAAAATATTGCTAAAAAACTGTTAAACGGGCATGTCAGTGTTATCTTAAAAAGGTGCTGTTAGGCATGGATGGTATTTATAATAATTATAAAGCACATCTTTGATATTGTTTTCAGTTTTCAGTTTTGAGTAGTTCTAAGTTTATTTTGGTGTATTGGATTATGCATTCTTTGCGTCCATCTTTGTTTACATAGAGTTATTTAGTAAAAACTTGTAGCGACTACTGCTCTGAAACTACTTGACGGATTTCCATGAAACTTCACAGAAATGCTGATCTAGCTATCAGTAGAGCTTCAAGTTAGTAAATATTCATGTTTTGAACACAAACGAGTGTATTATTCGCTATTGTAAGACAATTAAAAACAACATATGAGTTTGTTAGTCTTTGAAATTAGCCGGTAGCCTGAAGCCCGCAGTTAGTAAAAATCATGTCAGGCATGTAAATTTTACAAGCGGGCATGTTAAAAACAAGACGAAAATGCCAAAATAAATCGAAATAAAATCAGACACAAAAAATAACGACAGCTTGTAAACTAAATTAAAAGTCGATTTTTATTTTGTTTATACATATACATCGCCGGAAACAACTCTCGGTTTCAGAACAGACTGGTTTTCAATTTTATTTGCTACAGTTGCTGCCACGCGGATTACGACTTCTTCACAGTATCCCCGCGGCCGTTTTTCCATCGAAGTCACAAGTCCCCGCGATCGTACCGCGGATTGTCACCCGAAATATCGCGGGGATTCTCCGTGACCGTAAAAATCACCGCGATTGCAAAATCCAGTATCAAAAGAAAGCAATCGCGGGGATTCTCTGTGATAGGTTCGCGGGGGAACGCAGTGGAAATTAGAGCAGGGATCTGAATCTGTACAATGTAGAGCCTGTTAAGGCATAAACTCATCGGATGAGAGGCTGTTGCTGTTGGTAGCACTTTACGAGAGGTGATTTGAAGCTCTCCAATGATGGCTTGCAAACGAAACTGTCTCCAAGATGGTTACAATCAATAATTGTCTTTGGAAAGAATGAGTTTTTATATTGTTCATTCTTGCACTGTATTGTTTTGAAACACTTTGAATTATTTAGCATCTGATTGTCTATAATGTTATTAGCTTGAAAGTCACTGAAAGTTTAGGTCTTTCAGGAATTAGATAATCTTGGCATTTGAATCAATAAAAAACGTAATAAAACTGATAAATACGATGATAAATTTCGAAAGCAATACATATTTCAAACTTTTAATGCATTTAATAACACATGTTTTTCGGTGATTGTGTCGCGGTGGTCAAAAGTTATTGTCCCCGCGTTGAGCGGACTGTCCGCCGATCGCGGGGACAAAATCAGTGTGTCCGCGGTGAGTTAAAATCCCCGCGTTGAGTGTTATTAGTCGTAATCCGCGTGGCCTCGACTGTATTTACGAACGACGTTGGCGACGAATGAGCAATATTTAGTATGAATCAATATCGCAATGTAAACCCGACTGATAATGAACTGAAGATCTTTTCCGGTCTATTTTGTAACCTCCATGTACGATGAGCTTTCTTCATTATTTCGAAAGAGCGTAACACGGCAGAAAAAAATAATGCAGACGTTAGGGACTCAAAAAAACAACACTTATTAAACCTAACGCATAATTTTTATACCCAGTGACTGAGAATAAAGTGTCAAAACAATCAAGTTCTTTATTTTATTTAATTATTTATATTATTCTAGAGAACATGTAACTTTCTGTGACCATAAACGTATAAATTTTGTCAAAAAATAACACTCAAATTACAGTTAAAAAATTCGGGTCAGTAGAAATGTGTTCGGCTGGTCAATTTTTGTAAGTCATATGCCCTGTGGGCTAGTAGCTCAAAATATTTTTCGTGAAGACTTGTTATTGTAATTACAGACTTCCAGACAAACTTCCATGTCAAACGATATTTTACCTCCTAAATAAATCTGCAGTGCTGAGTCAGATTACTTTAAAGAGTAAATGTTATGTTTTTGCTTTTTACTTCAAAATATGACTTTATTAAACTAGCAATTGTTAATTTGCAATGCTGTTTTCACTCCCTTTTTTTATTGCTGATTTCTTCAATTTTAAGTCTCACAGAAATTGCTTATCTGGAGTCCGTCACGAAAACTTTCAATATATACTCATCATGACAACACATTACAATACTAAAATATGAAGGTCAAGGTCACACTGAAGGTGATTATATGGGTGAAATACTCGATTTTTTCTTCACGAAAACTTGACGTTGGTTATAACTTTCTTATTTCTGAGGAGTATCCATTATTTTACGATGGGTGGTTTCACATATAGTGCACTTGTACTTCGCTGAATTTGCTTGTTTTCACAGGGTTTCTTTTTAATGAAGTGTTGGAATTTGTTTATAAGCATAACCTGCAGCTTCATCTGGCACATACAAAGGACATACTTTAAGAGTTAAGATCAGTGCCTAGAATGTATTATGTAAATATACATAATTTGAATTAAAACATGTTTAATCTAAATTTAAGTTGGCTGATTAATTGTTTGTACGCTCTGTGCTGTTGGGAACATCTCTGTAGTGTAAGGAAGCATGCTTTTCTTTCGAGAAAAGAGATCCAGGTTCAAGTCCTGGCGGGAAACCTGGCACACTTACTGAGCTGTACAAACTTAGTTCTGGGATAATCACAACTTTAAAATAAATACATATCAAATTCTTGCTCATATGTCATGCTAACAATATCATCCTTTCACTGCCTTTCAAATATGTCCGTACTCCCCATGCTATAATACATGTATTATAGCTTTTCTTGTTAGTTATACAAAGATTACGAATATGAAAGTCCTCAACTCGAGTACAAGCTCTTGAAAAACGAATAAGTTGAGACACATACACCCCATAAGAAGTTGCTCGGGGAACATCCCCATAGATTTTGCTAATTATTTCACCATTTTCAATCGAGAGATCTAAATCAAGAAAAGAAGAGTTATTATCAGATATATTTGCTTTATTAAGCTGAAGTTCTTTAGGTTAAATATTATCAACCATAGTTGGAAAGTAAAGTCTTGCTGACGTCCAATAAGTAATAGACAGAGTATGGTTTTATTGAGTTGGTTCATTTAAACATCGAGATGGGAGTAGCCCAACGACGTGACTGTTTAAATTAACCAACGAGATGAAACCATACTCTATTTGTTTTGTTGCTTGTCCATTTAAGCTCTATTTCAGTTATTCTCACTGTTATTCTCACTGTTATTCTAACTGTTATTCTGACAGGTGTTATTTTCAATTAAACGATTTACACCTGTGCTATTACAAAGAGAATGTTCAGTGACCATGCTACAACGTTCAATAAAGCGAAAAATTTCGGTTAAAATCATAAATGTTGTAAAATGTAATAAATTGATTATTTAATTGCTGGGTTCGATTATAGGGAAACCCTTTACGAGATGGTAGACGTATTTTGTGTTTTCACTCACTCGCATACGCTCGTTCATGAAAAGAACCACACTCCTACCATCTCGTGAATAATTTCCCTATAATCGATCCAAGCAGTTAAATAATCGTTATTTATTATATACTTTCCAGTGGAACAGTGGATTGCATGATTAAAATAAATAGAGGATATTTGTTTGTTTTGAGTGAATATAGGATTTATTTTCATCGAGAAGTGAGAACACTTATATTTTCACGAGTGCTTTAACACGAGTGAACATATTTGAGTTTTCTCACTTTGAGATTAAAATAAATCCTATATTCACGACAAACCAACAAATATTCTATTTATTATATACACACAATCTGGACATTTATGCAGAAAAAATACAATGCGCCAAAACAATGATGTAAATAACGTCAACAACGTAAAGAACGTCAACAGTTGCATGACGTCAATTTGAGTGAAAATATATAGAGATTATTTAACTGCTGAGATCGATTATAGGGAAATCCTTCACGAGTGGTAGACGTGTGGTTCTTTCCATGAACGAGCGCACGCGAGTGAGTGAAAAAACAAAGCACGTCTAACGTCAAGTGAAAGATTACCCAATAATCGATCCCAGCAGTTAAATAATCTATTTATTACATTTTAAATTACGTTTTTGCAAACAAATATTCGCTTAATTGAACGTTATCGGCGGAAGACGTTGACGTCAGCAAAACTTTGTTGACGTCACGACTCAACGTCGCAACGTTAGTTATTATTGTGGTCTAAGTGAGCAACGTTAGTTATTATTGTGTTCTGAGTTATTTATTAATGTTTAGCGATTATGAATATTCTTGCACTGAGAAATCCCGATCTTTCATGCATAGAAATGTAATAAAAGGTTTTATTTTAATCATAAAATCCACTATTTCATTGGAAAACTTATATTTTCATTATATTTCAAATGAGAAATACCGAAAATGAAGTAATGCCGCTGTTGACGTTGTTAACGATATTGATGTCATTGTTTTGGCGCATTATGTTTTTTTCTGTATCAGTTTCAAGGTTGTGAGTAGATATAATAAATAGAATATGTGTTAGTTTGACGTGAATATAGGATTTATTTTCATCTCGAAGTGTTCTTACTTCTCGATGAAAATAAATCCTACAGTCACTCCAATCGAACAAATATCCTCTATTTATTTACACTATTTGACATGATTTGCATTTATTTATAGTAGCGTTGTGTGATTAGCGACCGTAAATGACGTCACGTAAAACGCTTTGTGGCACCACTAAAGACTACAACTCCGCGAAAGACCACAACTCCGATAAAGTCTACATAAATTTCCGCTAAAGTCCACAACTCCGCTATAGTCCACACACATTTCCGCTTAAGTCCACAAAATAACGAACGCCAAATTCCACAAAATGTTCAGCTAAAGTCCACAAAGAATATTGTCTTTAAAGACCACACATGTTGTCGCTAAAGTCCATAACACTATTAGGAGAGGAAAACGCAATTTTGAATTAATTGTTTTCTCATCTGTGAGAGATGTTTCAGCATTTTTTCAGCAGGAAGAAGCATTAAAGCGCTAGGTGCGCTCTTTACAATCAGCAAATACGTGTGTTGCAACCCTAAAGGTAACAACTAGTTGCCCTAAAGGTAACACTTTTGGGACTAAAAGTAACAATTTACACTGAAGGTAATAAAATAAATTACAAAACATTACAACATTTATAATGAAACTGATATTTATGTTTTGTTTATACTTTAAAAGAGGAGGTATTTTGCTGAAATAAATAACATGTTTAGCGAGCAACCTGAATTTCCAATAAAATTTCACCAAGAATGTGTTGTACCTTTAGAGTAGGTCAAAAATGGTGTTACCTTTAGTGCAGAAATTGTTATCTTTAGTGCAATTTATTTTATTGACTTTAGTGAAAGTTGTTACTTTTAGTCCCAAAAGTGTTACCTTTAGTTCAGCTAGTTACCTTTAATGCAATTGTTAGCTCGACTATTCGAAGAATAAAATAACTTATGTAGTCACCCCGGCGTTGGTGTCCACATTGGCGTTGGCATCGGCGTCGACGTCCCACATCAAGGTTTGCGTGTAAGCTGTGTTTACAAGTCTATTTCCTAGCACAACCACATTTGGGTATGTGCTTCTTTATAGCATTATCTTAAGGGCTGCTTAAGTAATTTTGGTTCTTGTAATCCATGGGCTCCCAAGGAACCCAAATTATGATAGCCTTAAAATGTGTCCCATTTCACATCAAATTTTGCGTTTAAGCTGTGTTTAAAAGTCTATATCTCTTACATATCTTATTCTAGCACAACCAAATGTGGTCATGAGCTTCCTTATAGCATTATCTTAAGGGCTGCTTAAGTAATTTTGGTTCCTGTAACCAATGGGCTCCAAAAAAAACCAAATTCTGAAAATGTGTCTCATTTCACATCAAATGATGCTTGTAAGCTGTGTTTACAGGTCTATATCTCTAAAAGTAAGTAATTTTGTCTTCTAATTATTCTGGGCTCCCATGGAACCCAAATTATGATGGCCCATACAATGTGCAATAAAGGCAGATCAAGGTTTGCGTGTAAGCTGTTGTATATAACTATATCTCTTAAAATATTGTTCTTATGTCACCCAAATTTTTGTTTGGAATTTCTTATAGCATTATTCATCTTATTCATACTTCACCCATATTGGGGCTCCCTCCCTACTTAACTCCTCCCCCGCCCACACCCCTACACCCCACCCCGACGCACCCAATCCGAATTTTTTAAATTTATTATTTTACATATTTCTGTATTATTTTGGTCAATTCTTACACACATATCTATGTTTAGCCCCACCCCACGCCCCACCCCTCGCCAACCCCACCACACCACCACACAACAACCATACCCACCTCCCATCCTCACCACCACCATGTGTTTTTGTTGTTTGTTTTACATATTTTTTGTAGTTTTGTTTTATCAAATCTACACCTATATCAATGATGCGCCCCCGCCCCACCATCACCACCACCCGAATGTTTATTTATTTTTTTAGTTTTTTTACATATCTCTTTGTTGTTTTGTGTGATCAATTTATCAATATGTTACGCCCCCACCCCCAACCATCCCACCACCCCATCATCACCACCACTAGAATGTTTTTTTGTATATCTGTTGTTTCGTTTTATCAAATCTACACCTATATCAATGATGCGCTCCCGGCCCGCTCCCATTGGTGTATTGGCCTCCCCACCCACATGGAGGTCAGTGGGAGCGGAATTGGAGACAGGAGAATGGGAAAATGTTAATATTCCCTTGTTGTTAGTTTTGTTTCGCGATTTGGTTGGTGGTGGGAGGCGGTTCGTATAAATCCTCATCTAATTATTTGGATTGAACTGGGTTGGGAGTGGTTGAGGGGATTGTGGGGGCGATGCCCATTTAAAATCAAACAGTAAATATTTGTTATTAGTCTTAAACTGTGATATTCAAATACACAGATGAAAAAAACAAACTGTAATGAGACCACAATTAAAAAAAGCTAGATTCTCATCCCTGCCCTCCCCGAGTTGCCGTTCGACCACAGAATTCTTTAAAATGACAACAGTTTTGGATAAAAACGGATAAAAATAAAAAATAAAAATTTCACACCCTGCTCATTAATTTTGCTACAATTTTTATGAGATTCTAAAAATAATTTTATATCGGCCCGAGTTTCTATACCCGATCCGCCCCCAATCCCACCTCCACATTGTTTTAGCCTTTTTTCTGATGGTATATACTGGCTATATAATTTATTATTCTCTGAAAAATTGAATAGTCGAGCCGTGCTGTTCTCCGATAATGCTACTTCCTGCCAAATATTGCATATCTACAAAGCTTATGGATCATTTATACATGTAAACTACATCTGGCGCAATATGTTTCGCATAAATTAATTTATAAATGCTGAAATATCCTTCACAAATGAGAAAACAATTAATCCAAACTTGTGTTATTCGCTGAAATAGTGTTGTGGACTTTAGCGACAACGTTTGTGGTCCTTAGCGACAATATTTTTTGTGTGGACTTTGGCGTTCGTTTTTTTGTGGACTTTAGCGGAAATGTGTGTGGACTATAGCGGAGTTGTGGACTTCAGCGGAAATTTGTGTGGACTTTACTAAGCGGAGTTACACACATCCTTATTTTTTAAAGGGTAGAAAATGATGTTTAAAGCAAATGTTTTCTACCTTCAATTATAAAAACGGAACTGCAATATAAATTTAGGGAAAAACACTACTTAAAAAGTGTCGTTTAAAGTTATAGTAGTCTGATATGTCCACGTATGAACATACAAAAGTGGAATATGCTTTTTTTTTGCTAGGCTATTTGTCGGTTTTCACGATTTCGGTTAACATTAACATGAACTTATATACTTCGAAAATGATTAAATTCATGAAAACTTACAGTTGGACATATCAGCTTCCGGCATTATTATTATATCCTCCTCTATAAAAATCAGTACATATATGATTTACGGGCAAAACACACACATTTGCAAATAATGATGAAATTAAATTCACCAAAGATATATTTATATGGTATGTAAAAACAGCTATTTATGTTTTGTCTTATAAAATATGAATAACATGCATATTTTGGTTTATTTATAAAATATACGGTGACATAGGAGTAAACTGTTCTAGTATCTGTCAATTTCTTAATATTTCGATAAAATACGATTTTTACGATATTTTTAAGTCAACATTTATATTTTTGTCTTAAAATAAAACAATATATTTAAATTGCAAACACAGTTTTAAGCATTAATGATATGCATTTAGTGGAATTACTTGGTTTACGGCAATAGACACATATATGTATGAAGGTTTAAATTTGGAAAATTGTATGCAACTATTTTAAAATATAATTTAAAGCGAATCACGTGAAATTGGTAATTATTTTTAAATGAATCAGTTCTAAATGACAGTTTTACATAATTAAATGAGGTATTTGTGTAATAATTACTTCCGCTGAAAATAAAATCTTAAACAAAAGTGACGTTATAAGTTGAACACGTCTTGTATTTAGATAAAGTAAAGAAACTTACATCCTGCATACACGAACGCCGGTAAAACCACTCCTACGAGAGCGCGCAGAAGAAATCCACTCATGATGACGAGGTAATCGGCTGACCGTAAATGATATTTAAAAAAAGAAATCATATCTGATAGAGTCACGCCTGACTTGCTGTCTGTGCATGGCCTTATATGATATACCCTCACAACCTTTTGAATTTAACTGACTTTCTTAGGTTCAGAAAGTTTGTCACAACACTACCTGGTCTTTTAAAAAGCATGATAAGCTTCTTTATTAACTGCCAACAATCTACTCAGGTATATAAATCAACCCTCCCGCGGCCGCCACAACATCCCGTACAATAGGCTCCATAAAGGAAATAACCAGCCAAATAACGACAAAATTACACTACCAAACAGTTTACCACTACTCTATCCAGGTGTTCATGTCATATAATAATGTACATGTGCCGATTAAAAGTATAGGTTTATTCAAGTTTTGGGATTTGGACTGACTAGTTAAAGCCATTTATATTGTGTCTATAGAGATTGTATTGGACTCAAAATATGCAAGTTAGTTATATATACCTCGTCGTCAGTAGGCTTAGAAACAGTGTGCGTCTGTTGTAACATTCAACGGTTGGTGGCGGGACAGGGAGTTTAAGTTAAAACCACATGGCCAAAGCACACGTGTCAATCGCTTCTTGGAAGAGGGAGCATACACATTTTTTGTTCTCTGGAGCTAATGAAAACTACTAGAATATCTAGAAACATGCTTATTCTAAAATGTTAATATTTCAGATAAATTGATTAAAGTTTATTTTTAACCGCTTAATTTGATTAATATGATTAATACCGGTTTGATAAAAGCATTAAAACAAACGGCTTTAAACTGCTTTATGAACAATCGTTCTCTTGAACTGGTGAAAAGTAAAGTCAGTTATGTAATGGAAGTTGTGAACTGTCGTCTTTTGTATCTCTGAATGCACCCATTCTATGGTCCGAAGTGGCTGTTATTCGTATGTCGTGTCGGCTCCTTCATTGGGAAGTACTGTACGTTCGGTACCTGTTTTATTCTGTTGCGTCGGCCGTTTCAAGGAGTAGTGTTGTGTGTACGTTTAGGTACTTAATATTTTTCTGTTGTGTCGACTCTGTCAATGGGAGGTTGTGTACATTGACGATACCTGTTTGTCTTCTGATATTTCGGCCGTTTTAATGGGCTGTTTTTGTGTACGTTTTGGTACATGATATCATTCTGTTGAGTCGGCCGTGTCAATAGGGTGTTTTTGTGTACGTTTAGTTGGCTGATAGCATTCTGTTGTGTCGTCATTGGGACGTTGGAAACGTTCAGAGACCGGATTCTTCTGTTGTGTTGGCAGTTTGAACGGGGCATATTAGTGTACGTTTGGGTACCGGGTATCAAACTGACCGTTATAGCGATCAGTAGATGTGTAAGGCAGTGTGTAAGGGGTATAAGATATGTACATGATTTGCGATTTGTATGCATGATTTGTTCCCGGATGTGAAAAGGGTAACAGTTATGTACAAGATTTATGTTTATATGTACGATTTGTATGGCTTGAGTATTTATTCCAAAGCAAGACATCTTTGTAAGATAGAAAGATATATATTTAAAGTAGAAAGATACAATATATATTTTAAGGTGAAAGCTATCACTCTAACGAGATATATATTTTAAGGTGAAAGCAATCCCTCTAACGAGCTATATATCTTCCTCAGAGGAGAGATATCTTTGAAGCGCATGATACAATATATATTTTAAGGTGAAAACTATCCCTCTAACGAGCTATATTTTTTAAGGTGAAAGCTATCCCTCTAACGAGCTATATATCTTTCTAAGAGGAGAGATATCTCTGTAAAATGGGAAGATATCTTGTTTGTTTTGGAAAACATACTAATTGTGCTTGTCAAGGATTTGTTCCCGGAAATACATAACGGGTAACGGGATAAAAGATATATACGCGATTTAGCTGCGTGAAGTTGGCTCAACATACGACATTCGACATACGACATTCGAAAAACAACATTCAAGGTGAATGTCGTTTCACGCGACGTACAACATTCGACATACAACATTCGACATACTACATTCGACATACGACATTCGAAATTCGACACTTTAAACGACATTCGGTTTGGATGTCGAATACTGTGTGTTGTACAACGAATGTTAAATGTTGTATATTGATATTGTATGTAAAATGTTAAATCTTGAATGTCGTGTGTCGAAAGTTGTATGTCGAATTTTGTATGTCGCATGATGTCGACATTAACTTTGAAGGATATCTTGGATGTTGTTTTTCGAATATCGTATGTCGTATGTCGTATGTCGAATGTTGTGTGTCGAATGTTGTATGTCGCGTGAAACGACATTCACATTAAATGTTGTTTTTCGAATGTCGTATGTCGAATGTCGTATGTCGAATGTTGTATCTCGCGTTAAACGACATCCATCTTGAATGTTGTTTTTCGAATGTCTATGTCGAATGTCGTATGTTGAGCCAACTTCACGCAGCTACGGGATTAACGGTTTGTGCATAAAAGGTTCCCGGGGCTACTTAGTGAGTAAATGGGTATAAGATATGTACACGGCATACAGTTTGCACGCATGACCTGTTATCGGAACTTCACGAAGTGATGCATCACGCTTCAATGTTATAGCCATATATGGGTCAAAGTGTGGAAGAAAGCATGAAACTGTGCATGATTATACCTTAGGGTATGTACTTTAGATAAAATGCAGGAGACAGGCATGAGGACCCCTCTATATAAGTACAATGAGGCCCGAAAAGGGGTATCTGCTGATTTTAATAATATACTGCTTTTACTGGATCGGTCATCAAAGTAATGTATACTTATAACATTTATAACATTGTAAGTACCATTTAATAAAGTACTATCATTTCAAATATATATTTGTAACTTTAGAAACAGCAGTATGACATTGGGGTCCAAAATGTGTTTTTTTATTACTTAAACATAATTGAAAGATAAAAACGTACATTTTTAATCAATAAAAATAATTGCATTTCTGCAAATTATATTTTTTTACCTACTTATGTAGTACAATAAATTGATATCTTCATATAGGGTGGATACATATTACTGTAATGGTGTTGATACAATGACAACACAACATTGTCAGTCTATATGAATGTGTAATAACCATATTTCGTGGCAACATAACAGCACTGACATACATTTCGTACATATTACTGCGATTTATTTACTAAGCACCAAGTTTAAAGCTGTCTTTTTAAGCTTTTAATTGATTCAGTAATCCGCTATAGCAACAATATGCCATTGAGGCCCTAAAGGGGGAATTTCCTGCTTAAACACATTATTAAAGGAGACCGCCTTTTTTTGGCTTTATAAAATGATGTTTCTTCACAAATTATATCATTCAACATACTGATGTTATGGAAAACATTAAATCCTTCAAAAAAATTAAGAATATATCACTCCAATTAATTATCAATATAAATACTCATTAATTTGCATTCAAAATCAATACATAATAATTAAGTTTAAACAAATTATTATTAAAAAATAAATTGTTTATTGAAACACTAATGTGTTTTGAAGTATTTACAGTGCACGTCATTTAAAGCTGACTCATTTACAATGTATTGAAGTATTTACTGTGCACGTCATTTAAAGCTGACTCATTTACAATGTAATACAATTTACCTTGAATGTTTTGCTCTTTATAAATGCCATGCCGATTCTTTGCTAGATATATTCAACATTCAATAACATATGCGACAGTGATGACGGTTTCCTGGGTGGAGCAAATATGTAAGTGATAATGCCTTTTCTTTAATTGCTACTGACATTCACACTGGCCAATGTAGAAGCATACAACACCTAGAGCAGGGTGTTTTTACGGTGTTCCGTTAGGGCCATCGTACCATCGCGTATCGACCCTTACAAGTCGATGCGCGATGGTACGATGGTACGATGGCGATGGCACGATGGTACGATGGCGATGGTACGATGACGCGATGGTACGATGGCGATGATACGATGGTCCATCGCGTCATCGCCATCGTACCATCGCACCATCGCCATCGTACCATCGATCCATCGCGCATCGACTTTAAACGCGATGGTACGATGGTACGATGAAACAATGGCCCATCGTACCATCGCGCATCGACCTTTTACAAGTCGATGCGCGATGGTACGATGGTACGATGGCGATGACGCGATGGACCATCGTACCATCGCCATCGTACCATCGTGTCATCGTCATCGTACCATCGTGCCATCGTACCATCGCAGTCGATGTGCGATGTTGCATAGCTCCCTACTCCATCGTACCATCGCTCCATCGCCTACCGTTTAGACATGCGCACATCAAAGCAAAAATGGAGGACATCACTACCGTACATCATGGATGCAAAGATTCGACAATACTTTTCTTAAATCTATCCCTACATTTAGGCTCAGCAAAATATGAATTTCTCGGTAAGAAACATTTCCAAAAAGTATTGTCGAATCTTTGCATCTATGATGTCCTCCATTTTTGTTTTGTTTTGATGTGCGCATGTCTAAACGGAAGGCGATGGAGCGATGGTACGATGGAGCAGGGGGCGATGCAACATCGCACATCGACTGCGATGGTGCGATGGCACGATGGTACGATGGCGATGACACGATGATACGATGGCGATGGTACGATGGTCCATCGCGTCATCGCCATCGTACTATCGTACCATCGCCATCGTACCATCGTACCATCGCGCATCGACTTGTAAAAGGTCGATGCGCGATGGTACGATGGGCCATTGTACCATCGTACCATCGTACCATCGCGTTTAAAGTCGATGCGCGATGGTACGATGGTACGATGGCGATGGCGCGATGGTACGATGGCGATGACGCGATGGACCATCGTATCATCGCCATCGTACCATCGTACCATCGCCATCGTACCATCGCGTCATCGTACCATCGCCATCGTACCATTGTGCCATCGCCATCGTACCATCGTACCATCGCGCATCGACTTATAAAGGTCGATGCGCGATGGTACGATGGCCCTAACGGAACACCGTATGTTTTACACCGAATAAGTTCACGACATACTTTTGATGCCTCGCTAGTGTACTCCAAACAATGTGATCCAGTCGTGTATGAACCTAACCCTGGTCTGAAGGCATTATCGGGGCAATTTAAGCGCATTTAGACGACAATATGACGAGCCTAGTAAACCGCCTTTCTGGTATGTTACACCAGTGCACTGCTTGGTGGGTGTATGTCTCTTTGTGTAGCTGTGTCTCTACGAGAGCATGTGCTTCCGTGCTATATGTACAGACGCGTGAACACAATTTGTTTTGATTGCATCTGGTGCTGATGTTATGTTTGTAGGCATAGCCAAAATCACTAAATAACGAGACATTTTCATAGTCACGTGGAGGGATGGCATGGGCCAGTGGAAAGCGCGGTGAACTTGATCACAAAGGATCACCTTTATCAGTAGTTATTGAAACAGGAGGACCTGGATTCAAGACTCGTCTGCGCCACGATGTGTTCGTGGGAAAGACCCTTTTTCGTAGCCTCACCCATCGGATGGGGACGTAAACCAGGTGGTCAAGTATATCGGGGCTGTCCACGATCATGTTACAGAGCCATAGGAATCTATTCATTAGTAATAGTTGGGCAGGTCCCCGGATTGCTATACTAGTACATCCTTCCACTCTCTCCTGTGGCAGCTCTAAATAACCTTCAATGTGTCGATGAGCCGACAAACAACATTTACTGACTCTACAACTCAAGGTAACACTATGACCCCTGAGGGAGCAAAATTGACCTCAGGATCATCTTCTGAACAAACATGATAGAAAAACATAAACTAATGGTACATGCTAAGTATTATAACTCTAGGCCTTGTGGTTTCATAGTAGAATTCTCAAGTGTTCCCGATACAAGTCTAGGGAAAACATGTGAACTCTTATTATACAAACCCTGGAGCCCTCCCCCATACTCTCCAACACCCTGCCCCCATTGGTGCGGTCAGTTTTGATAATTTCAATTGAACAAGCTTGATCATTTGTTACCTAGCTATCACTTGTAAGCAAGATCTGTCGAACATAG
Organism: Cyrtodaria siliqua; assembly: GCA_037043455.1. NCBI lineage: Eukaryota > Metazoa > Mollusca > Bivalvia > Adapedonta > Hiatellidae > Cyrtodaria > Cyrtodaria siliqua. The sequence goes on from JAWPHD010008056.1 coordinate 21,282, forward strand.
TGTTTTGCAGTTTCTGAGAAGATTTTATTTTATTGTTATCTACTATCTTATGTTGATCTATTTTTAACAAATTTGAATGACACTAATATAAGGATTGTTCATGATCAAAATTAGCCTAGCCGTTGCTGTGAATTATTTTAAAGCAAATGTTAAGGAAGGACGGCAGTCGAATGTAATCCCAATAGCTCACATTTGAGCCCTGCTTAATTAAAAAATAATGCCCATTCTTTGGGCCTCATAATAGTTACGCTTAACAAGGAAAATGCTTTCAATATTATCTTTTACTGCTTTTTATTTATTTTACTTATATTTTGAAACTTTTATTTCCGACACAATAAAGATTAATAGCAGTTCTTAAGAATATTAACAATATTAAGATTAATAACAGTTCTTTATTAAAAATTGGGATACCCTTTTAGGGCCTCGTTTCCCCAAGAGACAAGAGTCCACTGGCATGTCTCCTGTTTTTTTATTTAAAGGTCATACCTTAAGGTTCAAGCATGCAAAGTGTCATGCTCTCTTCCGGAAGTCCACAGTTATTTCTACCAAAAACTCACATTTGAGCGCTGCTTAATTAAAAAATAATGCCACTTTTGTGGGCCTCATAATTATTATGCTTAACAAGGAAAGTAGATAAGTAAAAATACTTTCAATATTATCTTGTTACTGCTTTTAATTTGTTTTACTTATATTTCGAAACTTTTATTTCCGACACAATAAACATAGTATTAAGATTAATAACATTTTTTTATTAAATATTGGGGTACCCCTTTCAGGGCCTCATTTCCCCAGGAGACATGGGTCCCCAGGCTTGTCTCCTGTTTTTTATTTGAAGGTTATGCCCTAAGGTTCAAACATTTAAAATTTCATGCTTTCTTCCGGAAGTTCACAATTATTTCTATACATACCACACTATTATCGATGACACATCGAAAAACAAAACAAACAAAATAATTATTACAAAAAGTAGGATTCATAAAAAAACAGAAAAAACTGACTGAGAATCAATCATCTTTAATTATTTTATGGCATAATTGGCCATGGCTGATTTTATGTATTTAAAATGGCATTATAGTTAATAATGCATAAATAAAGTGACAGTTCAACATATGTTCATTAGATTCCGGACAATCAGAAATATCGACAGTTGAACCTATAATTACTTATTCCGGACAATCGGACATGTTGGCAATTCAACATTTATTTCATCTTCCGGACAACGGAGGTATTGACAGATCACCTTCAATAGTTTTCATATTCCGAACAATCGGAAATATTGAAAGATGAATATTAACTACGTATTCCGGACAATCGGAAATATTGACAGTTCAACGTATAATTATTTATTTCGGACACATTTTTGGACCATGCATCAATACGTATATTCCGGACATCGGGAATATTTTCAAATAAATTGGACCTCCGCCCTGTATAAAAAACACAATCGGCATTTGACTGGTCATTGAATATTTTAGCCTCCGGAAAATCGGAAGGTCAAGAATGAGTATATTCCGGACATCGGGAATATTTTCAAATAAATTGGACCGCCGCCCTGTATAAAAAACACAGTCGGCATTTTGGCTGGTCATTGAATATATTAGACTCCGGAAAATCGGAAGTATATTAGAAATTACCTAGATTAGAAATGTTTTACTTTACTTTATACTCCGGATATCGGAAGCATAATAATAATGTTTATTCCTCATGTAATCTATATCGTTTTCATTTATTGTTAGGCAGATACGTGCTGGCAATGCCAATACACGCAAACACGTGTAGACAACACGTGTGCACGTGTCCCACCATAAGAGAAGCTTTAGGCGGGCAAGCACGTGTCGAAAACCGGGGGTGTCAGCCATAGCCAATTTTGGAGCTGTCTGAAGAAAACGGACTAACAAGAATTTAATGGCATAAAGTTGTATCATCCATCCTGAATCATATCGGAAATATGTATAAGCATTTGACCGTACATTGACTGGTCAACAACTAGAAACCTATATACTATACTCGAATTATTTAATAATGGCATATTCTGGATAAACAGAAATATGTCCTTATATAGGACCAGCCAATTTTGGAGCTGTCTGAAGAAAACGGACTAACAAGAATTTAATGGCATAAAGTTGTATCATCCATCCTGAATCATATCGGAAATATGTATAAGCATTTGACCGTACATTGACTGGTCAACAACTAGAAACCTATATACTATACTCGAATTATTTAATAATGGCATATTCTGGATAAACAGAAATATGTCCTTATATAGGACCAGCCTAACGCCTGTAATTTAGGCATATGGACTGGTCAACCAAAACTGAATATATATTCCGTACAAGTGCATATGCTACACAGTAGTAACGATGTACGTTTGTATAAAGCAGCATGGGACTCCACGCCTGTAGTAATTGTGAGCCATACTAAAAGGTCTGTAATAGACCTTGATTTATCTAAGTGGGGACTAATAAAGACGCCCGGGATAGGAAATCTAAAAAAACTCGCAATATAAAACTCAAGATTGCCATGTGTCTCTCTAAACCCCAGATCCTACTGACCTAGATTAGGCAGCAGTCACTGAATCTGTGAATCATAAACGTGTGTGTGTGTGTATTTCAAAGGAATATAGTCCCTCCACCTACGACAGGCGTCCTACCCGACGATTATAGGCACAATGTCTGGACTTTTATCTGTGTGTTGTTGTGTGATGTGATGATATGTCTACTTGAAGCAGCGAACTCAATGGTTTCTTTATAGTGCTGCCACACTGGAATACCACGCCGTAGTAGACATGATAACCCACACACCTAGTCACATTATTCTGACACTGGTCAATCAGTCGCAGCACTACACATTATTTGCTCGTCAGGCAAGGGTTACAAGTGACTACTCCATTTTTAAAGTCTTTGGTATGACGCGGTCAAGTGTCAGAATACACTACATTGTCAGATAAACTAACCACTGCTAATGCGGAACCAGCATAGAGTATTAACGTGCATTTTGTCAAAACTGATTATGTGCCCCCTTTAACAAACTCTTGTTGCGAGTAAGGTCTGCGGAAATGATAAATGGTATTCAAGTGATCTAAAATGAGACGTTTTACCAATGTCAATTTGTAAATAGAAATGTTGTCAACAAATTTGATTGCACATCCGATTTTGAATATTGACTAAAGTAGCGTCTTATAGTTAGGTATAGATTACCAACCTACATTCTTTGAATGGCGGTGTACATGTAGTCAAAATGGCCATCTCGCTGCTTCCATCTGAACTGAAGTAACTTCAAGCGCATCCACGTGTGTGATACTAAAGGAAAGGAATAGAACCAATAATGTTATTGGAAAAGAACAGGCGCCGTTTAACCTGTTATTCAGTAGTAATTTCTTTATATCTTTACTGGTACTTCGAGATCATCCAGCCCAATCTTTGTAGCTTTTAAGTAGAATGTCGCTTAAGCCGGTGCTAGGAGGCGTGAGAGGTGTTGCACTTTACATTAGATGTCATGAACAGACTCAATCAAACCGAGTCTGCTACTTTGTGTATGTTGCTTTCAAAGGATCCTCATTTCAGTATTTATTGATATTCACATACCCTACATATCTTGACATAGTGTGTTCCAGCAACCTATGTATCTTACATTGTATTTCCCCGTACCCTACACATTATGTTCCCTACCCTATATGTCCTTACATATTATATTCCCATTTCCTATATATCCTTACATAGTATGTCCCCATAACCTCTATATTCTTACATTGGATGTCCCCGTACCCTCTATATCCTTACATATTATGTGCGCATACCTATATACTAGTATTCTTACATATTATGCCCCCATACCATATATATCCTTACATATTATGTCCATCCTTACATATTATGTCCCCATACCCTATATATATATATATCTTTAAAAAGTATGTCCCAATACCCTATATAGTCTAACGTATTATGTCCCATACCCTCTATACATATTATGTTACCATACCCTCTATATCCTTATGTTCCCATACAGGCGCCTAGCTACGGGTAGGCCCTGTAGGCCCGGGCTTGCATATAATTGAACGATTTAACATTTTGAAACGATTGATAATGTAACAAAATATGACAGGATGGTGGGGGTGGGGAGGACATACTGTACGCAACAGCATTTTAGTCCTATACTAACTAATAACGATCACATCTGTAACAACAGAGTGTCGGCAATATTTGTTTGTTTGGAATTTTACATATCCAACCATAATTATTTCGGAAGGCATGTGTTCTTTTTAAAGATATGTGCGCCCGAGCTCCTCCAACCAAACACCCCCACCCCAATGGATGACAAATATTGATCGTAACTCAATCATAACTGTTTTTTCTAAGAGTATATTTGAGTTGATGCAACTTAAGTAACACATGAAGACATTGTAGTGAGCTGCGACTGAATGGAGATGGGCAGACATAAACACCTACAGACGTTCTGATGGGTGGATGTTCGGATGAATGGATGGACAGACATGTATGCATGCTTCTTATTTAACACTTAAAGAGTTTTAATGTTTGCAACGGATTTACAATATCAACATCATACACAATGAGTGCATTTCAGTCATAGTGAATTTTAAAACATGGCTGTAAAATCGTTTATAGACAGGAGATAAACCGCTTGATATGTTCATTGACGTGATAAATACTAGCCCTCTTCAGCATCATTAAATGTACAGATTGCTTCTAATACCGCAAATGACCATGCGGTTGAATTATAGAATGGTCCAGATATTTATCACATGTTCGTGTGACCATACAGAACTGCAGCAGTGCAGATATAGAACAGAATTGTTCTGTAATGCATGTGACTAAACTATAAGACTTTGCTCCGGTAAACTATATCAGCTGTTTATGTTCTACATCATTAAGATTGAGAGTAAATAAGCCTTATATCATACAAATGTTTAACCATGAATGTGTACGGAAGAAACTTATGTAATCATAACATCTGCATTATATATAAAATAATTATTATAATGTGATATAATAGTTGAACTAAAACAGAGCTTTATTTCAACAACTAATTCATACTGCAACCTCCAATGAGGGAGAGAATATTCAAACTTCGTTGATGACATATTGTAAAATCCCGGCTATCTTTTGAATATGTACAACTATAGAAGGCTATCGGTAAGAACTGTTCTATTTAATGCGTAATTAATGGGCCATATAAGCATCAACTATGGCTTTCAAGTTGCGTTTGCCTAAATAAATGCATCTTTTATAACCGAACACAGTACAGCGATACGATTGATGATCAAAAGCGTTGAAGAACAGGCACACATAATAATATAGTTATCCCTTTAAATATAGTTATCCCTTTAAATAGAGTTATTCCTTTTATTGTAATATCCATCTTTTAGAAGTTACATTTTAATTTAAGAATAGTTGTAAGTTATATAGTTATAAAACAAGTTTTTCTTCATCTTCGCAGCACACACATACCAGTATAGTTATGCCTTTAAATATAGTTATGCCTTTAAATATAGTTATCCCTTTAAATATAGTTATCCCTTTTATTGTAATATCCATCGTTTAAAAAGTAACATATTAATTTAAGAAAAGTTATAAGTTATATAGTTATAAAACAAGTTTATTCATTTATACTTTCTTCATTTTTCGCAGTGCTACATACTGGTAACATATTGTTTTGAAAATGAAAGATACAAAAAGACAATGTACCGCATTAATCCTATACAGTAAGTGATTTGATGGAATTATTAATTTCTTAATTTTAATAAAGAAACTAACTTACAACACCAACATTTAATACCAAACCGCATTAATCCTATACAGGGAGTGATTCGATAGAATAATTAATTTCTTTATAGAAAAACACTTATATCGTCAATATATTTAAACAAACCTTCCGTTACAGTAATTGTTATAATAACGCTCTTTGATAGGTATGTATGATATTTGTGCTGCGCAGAGGGAATTACTAGAGTATTATATATAATATGGTGTATTAAAGCCGTATAACTATTTTCGTCATTGTCATTATTAATACGTCAGGAACATATCAAAGTTATCAACATCTTTCTATATACAACCAAAATCACGTTGAATGAGTGCCATCTTGCTGAAGACATTATTCTTATGTAAAGATAAAGCCTGAGAATTATGCTTCAGACAAACTGTATATTAAAATCTCATATAGAATCATGATCATATGTTAAATTACATAAAGTATATATATCTCCAGGCTATGTAAAAAACCTCGATTTTCTAACTACGGTTTGGCATGAAAGAATACGTGATTGGAAATTGTTCACGCAAATATAAAGCAATGTCTGTGTATCGACACTCCTATTCATTCAAACCTTTGTAGACAATAGTGTCTGTGTAATTCCGATACAGTGTATTTATTCAGCAGTGTGTTGTACACTTATCAAAACATATTCTATATATTCTTCTCATCCTTCTTTTCTTTTCCTTTTCTTTCATACAACTATCGTGACAGCTGTTTACGTCTACATTTGTAAACGTTAGTTGATTTATTCTCTGTATTCATTGTTACTTAATATATTTACTATAGCCATAAAAATACAGCTGTTCTTTGTAAGTCCATTGTAACCCACCAGACGGCGCTTCCGCACTCATCTATGTACGGCTAAAAGAACTGTGGGATGTGTTTACAACCGAACTATTTCGACTGCTCTTCGAGTACGAATAGGTGCCTTCATTTTTTCTTGTTTAAACAAATACATATTCGTCTTTTGTTATCTACTATATATTGCTTTATTATTATAAACGGTAAAAGTTGCATATATTCACGATTTAGTCTTAAACATGTTTATAGTAAAATCAAATAGTCCCCACCTATTTACCACCTACACTAACGAAAATCCGTTAGTTAGGTGTCAAAGTATAAAGGTGTGCGACGATAGTCACGTGACCAATACAATGTTTGTAAATGACTGATGTTGTAAGAACTTGTAGCTGAACCCATTTACATACTTTGTGAAAAGAAAAGCCATACAATATGTTTAAACCAATTCAAGGATTTGTCCATAAATTATGAACAAATCCATGACCAATTCCGATAGACGTAAATAAAGTAAAATACATTTCATTTTATGCCGGTCAAAGTAGAGCAAGTTCGTAAAATTATATATAATAATGAAGTGTATTTAATGTAAAATAGTTTGTAAAAGCGTTAATATGCTTATATATGTAAAAATAAATAAATAACGCATGTATACAAGTATATACAAGTATATTCAATTATTTATTATATACCTATCAATAATATATACATACATGTAGTACCTTTATTTTCTTACAATGGAATACAACAACCTGTATCACACTACAGGTTATCACTATGCTACTAAAAATAGAATTAGTATCACTATCTTACTAAAAATAGAACAGCGGTTTTCCCAATGATTCAATGCGCGAGAACGTCAAGACGACGTTACGTAAACAAAACAAGTAGGTCAGACCATTGAACACCAAAACCTTAAAACTACATACATTTTCCGCTGCACTTTATCGAGAAATAATATGCTTTATTGAATGTGTATGCAACAGCAATGCAAATATTTCTATGTTAATGATGTGTAAGAGGTATATAATAAAAGGATCTTACTAGAGTAACGTGTTCTGGAAGTTTGTATCACCTGTCGTAGGTAAATGCCAGATTACTAGAGTAACGTGTTCTGGAAGTTTGTATCACCTCTCGTAGATAAATGCCAGATCAGATTCACACGAGAGGCGGAGGAGCCCCTCGTGTGATCCTGATCTGGCATTTACCTACGAGAGGTGATACAAACTTCCAGAACACGTTGCTCTAGTAATAATCCTATTGTAAAACCCTCAAGCTAATTACATTTTAGTTAGTATTAACTAATGTGGCAAGAACTTGTGATCTGACCCAATTGCATACCATGTGCGATAACATATGTTTAAACCGAATTGAGTATTAATACAGGCCAAAAAAAAATCATGTCGGATTTAGCAAAACGTATATAATAATACTATTGTTTCTCGAGTTGTTTGATGTACCCTTTTTAGCCGGAGCGAATTACAGAGGTTAACACTTCAAAACAATGACACTGCAAATTTTCTGGCATAATACGTTATTTTTTTTTATTATTTAAAAACAGATAAAAGTTACTAGTACAGGAGTTAAAAAAAAACCGGCAATACATGTGTAATTGTGTTAATGTGTTTGGTTAAGGTGTTTATTCTGCATTTATTTGCATACAGACGCAATAATAATATGTATCTGTTTTTAACAGATTTAACACTGATATTGTGGTGACTCGATTGAATATTATAAAGTACATTATAAAATAGTGTACATTTGCGAATTTGATTTAAATCTCAAAGGTGGAGAATGTATATTCGAGAAATATATAAAATGAAAATAAGAAATTTGTTATTGTGAAAAACAAGTTTGTGAAAAATAAGTTTTGAATGGGCGATATACAAGAGCTGTTGCGACATTAGTTTAAAAGGTGCATGAAATAATTATTGAAACTATATACATGAGGCGTTTTTAAAGTTCTGGAGTACATGTTTGTTTAACAATACCGGTTTCATGTTTAGATGATATATTTCTTGGAAAACTCCATGTATGTGCTATGTTTCGCAGAAAGCCGTATCTTTACAACTGAACAGATATAATATTGCCACAATGTAAATGTTCTTTGTTGTATACAACATTTCATTGAATAACACTGTAGTGTTTACATTGTCATGTATATATGCATATATGTATGTTTGTATATGTGTGCGTTCGTGCGTGTGTGTGCGTGCGTGTGTGTGTGTGTGTGTGTGTTCGTATGTACACAAGAACGTAGTTGCGTGCGTGTGTGCGTGCGTGCGTGAGAATGAATATGTGTATGTAAAAGACAAAACAAAATCATGCATGTTTACTGATAATTTTAAATACTAATCATACACCGTATAATTATAGTTTAAACTTAATATATTTTCGCTAGACATGTATTTATTTCAATTGTTTAATGTATGTTTATTGATTTATTATAATGTTCTGTTTAAAGTGACTTGAAGGCCCAATGCGGCCGGGTGGTGTTGTAATATAATTTTAATTTGAAAACCTGTCACAATGATAAAATAGTCTTATCTTATCTTGTCTGATCTTATCTTATCTTATCTTATCTTATCTTATCTTATATTTTGTCTTATATTATTGTCAAGTTATGCATGCACGCATGTCAACTAATGACCACATTGTACAACGCTATGCATACGCGTCGGACATTTATCCTAGTCACTCATCTCATTGTTAACTAATGTTAACAATCGTGTATTACAATCAATGAGTTATACGCCAACGTTAACTAATGCACCTATTATCCACTGTTATCAAATTAATATTGTTCTACAATTAATGATCAATTACAATAACTACATCTAATAAAGTAACTTCAAAATCATATGCTAGTCTAAAGTTAATGTTTGAGAGACATCAATGCTAACCGGATGTCGTAACCGCCAAGCAGTATTGAATCTACACGAGAGGCCCCTTATACAACTTTGCCGTTTAAGGAAGATATACCTATACGTTTACATGCATTAGCACAAAACTAAACTTATTACACGGCCTCTCTGGCGGCCACTTAAAATGTGCACGCTTTTACGTGTTACATGAATATATCATGAATTTGTTTCAACTCGAACAATATATTAGGGTGTAACTGATAACTTACAAGAGCTATGTACGACCAATACGCTCTACCTGTGACATTTTGTGACAGTCCGAATCGCCCATCACAGGCGCCCAAAAAAAGACTCCTTCTGTCCGTTTGGGCAGAGGAGAGTAGTGGTGAAAACGGCTATGTCCACATTTTGTTGAATAATTGACCAAGTCGGCACAGCCCAGCACAGGCGCACTAAAAAACACTCTCCTGCTGCCCGTCTCGTGTGGTTAGAGTGGTTAGCTCTCGACGGCTTCCTCTGTATTGTGTTAGATCAGATGACGATTGCCGCGGGGAGCCATGCATGCAAAGCCGTTAATTCCTTTAGGTTTCAGATTGTGCTGCTAAGTGCGTGATCCGACTACGCGATGTGCTCCAAGCAGCATCACAGCCTGGCGTGAACTACTACCAATAAGCCAAGTGGCCCTTCAATCACTTGGGTCTACCTAAAGTATTACAAGCAGGATCACATTCAAGGTAGTTGATCACTGTGACGGGCTGCCTATAAGGCCATACGACTGTTGCTGCCTATTCTGCCAAATCCTGCACTCTATGGCAGGGAACACTACCCGTACTCTCATACCGTCAATTCCTTTGTTTCATATCGAGCGTCACGTCGAGTCATTGTAGTAACCACGGCGCTTCGCTTCAGGTGTGTTAGCCAACTGAATGCCCGTTCTGCATTCATTGTTTCCAGCCTGCACCACGAGGAGGTCCACCTTACGCAAGACAAGCAGGCTCAAAAGCATGTGCAGTATTTGCTATGGGATCAAAAAGATGTGTGACAATGGTGTTGTCGTCACAGTGCGGCTTGATCTGCACTTGCATAGACAATACAAGCTGCAGATGAACTGTTAAGGACTCTCAAGCAAGAGAGTGTAACTGTAAACGGACCAAACGAAGCAGAAAAAAGGGTGTTTAGTCAGGAGCCTGCTGTCTTGTCCGACCCGCGCCACGAGGAGGCACAACCATGCTGACCATATAAGACTCAGCATTGCAATAGCATGATTCTACTGATCCTTCTCAACCCAGCGTTATGAGCCCTCATTTGCCATTGCATTAATAGGGTACAACTGATCCTTCTCAACCCAGCTCATCGCTCACACTTTTCAACAGCTATGTTACTGGCAGGATCACCATTGCTGTGAGGCTGCTATTCTCAACCCAGCACTTGTGCTGCCTATTCGCGAGCAGCAACCAGTAATTTCAACAGCTATGTTACTAGCAGAATCACGATTACTGTGAGGCTGCTACCCATAAGCCAAGTAGCCGATCATGTTCGCTCCATTTATACGACCTATATGCTACTGGCAGGATCACCACTCGGGTAGCTAATCACGTTACTCGCCGCAGTCATCGACCTAATCACCTACAAGCAGCAAATCACAGTGAGGCGCTCCGTATAAAGCCCTACGACTTCTGCAAACATGAAGACGTGTCCTGGTGTGATACCTACCTGGTGACATGTCCTCGTGTGATCCCTAACTGGTGACATGTCTTGGTGTGATCTACTACCTGTTGACTTGGCCCGATGCGATACCTACCTGGTGACGTGTCTTGGTGCGAACTCCTACCTGGTGACGTGTACTGATGCGATCTCATACCTGGTGACGTGTCTTGGTGCAATACCCTACCTGATGAAGTGTCTTGGTGCGATCCCCTAACTGGTGATGTGTCTTGGTGTGATCCCTACCTGGTGACGCGTCTTGATGCGATCTCCTACCTGGTGGCGTGACTTGGTGCCATCCCCTACCTGGGTGGCGTGCCTTGGTTCGATGCACTACCTGGCGACGTGTCTTGGTGCGATTTCCTACCTGGTGACGTGTTTTGGTGCGATATTCTACCTGGTGATGTGTCTTGGTGCGATTTCCTACCTGGTGACATGTCTTGGTGTAATCGCCTACCTAGTGACGTGTATTGATGCGATCTCCTACCTGGTGACGTGTCTTGGTGTGATCTTATACCTGGTGACGTGTTTTCATGCGATGTCCTACCTTATTTTATTTAAACATGTTTTATTGCCATGTTAAATGCACACGGGTTGGGCCACAAATTTTAACAACATTAGTTACGGCCCTTCCGACCTAGTTACGTGTTTTGGTGCTACCTCCTGCCTCGTGACGTGTCTTGGTGTGATCTAATGCCTGGTGACGTATCAAAGTGTGATCTCCTACCCGGTAACGTGTCTTGGTGCGATCTCCTACCTCGTGAGTTCCTTGGTGCGATCTCCTACCTGGTGATTTGCTTTGGTGCAAATTTCTTCCTGATGACGTGCCTTGGTGAGACATCCTACCTGGTTACGTGTCTTGGTGCAATCCCCTACCTGGTGACGTGACTTGGTGCGATCTCCTACATGGTGACGTGTCTGGTGCGATCTCCTACATGGTGACATGTCTCAGTGCGATCTTCTACATGGAGACGTGTCTCAGTGCGATCTCCTACATGGTGACGTGCCTTGTTGCGCTCCACTACCTGGTGACGTATCTTGGTGCAATCCATTACCTGGTGACGTGTCTTGGTGCAATCCCCTAACTGGTGACGTGCCTTGGTGCAATCTCCTATATGGTGACGTGTCTCAGTACGATCTCCTACATTGTGAAGTGTCTTGGTGCAATCCCCTACCTGGTGACGTGTCTTGGTGCAATCCCCTACCTGGTGACGTGCCTTGGTGCGATTTCCTACCTGGTGACGGGCCTTGGTGCGATCTCCTACATGGTGACGTGTCTCAGTGCGATCTCCTACATGGTGAAGTGTCTTGGTGCAATCCCCTACCTGGTGACGTGTTTTGGTGCGATCTCCTACATGGTGACGTGTCTCAGTGCGATCTCATACAATCCCCTAGTTGGTGTCATGTCAAGGTGCGATCCCCTACGTGGTAACGTGTCTTGGTACGATCCCCTACCTGGTGACGTTCCCTGGTGCGATTCCCTACCTTGTGACGTGGTTTGGTGCGCTCCTACCTGGTGATGTGTCCTGATGCGATCCCCTACCCGGTGACAGGTTTTGGTGCACTACCCTACCTGAAGACGTGTCCTGGTGTGATCCCTACCTGATAACGTGTCCTGGTGTAATCCCTACCTGGTGACGTGCCCTGGTGTGATCGCTAGCTGGTGAAGTGTCTTGGTGCGATCTCCTACCTGTTGACGTGTCCCGATGCGATCCGACCTGGTGATGTGTCCTGATGTGATATCCTACCAGGTGACGTTTCTTAGTGCAATCCCCTACCTGTTGACGCTTCTTCGTGCGATCTCCTGCCTAGTGAAATGTCGAGGTGGGATCTCCTACCTGGTGACGTATCTTAGTGCGATCTCCTTCTTGGTGACGTGTCTTGGTTGGATCTCTTACTTTTTGACGTGTCTTTGTGCGATATCCTATTTGGTGACGTGTCTTGGTGCGATCCTTAACCTGGTGACGTGTCCAGGTGCAATATCCTACCTGGTGATGTTTCTTGGTGCGATCCCCTACCTGGTGATGTGTGTTTGTGCCATCCCCTACATTGTGACGTGTCTGGGTACGATCTCGACTGTCCTGGTGCAATCGCCCACCTGGTGGCTTGTCTTGATGCGAATCCCTACCTGATGACAAGACTTGGTACGATCGCCTTACTGGTGACGCGTTTTGGTGCGATCTCTTCCTGGTGACGTGTCTTGGTGCAATCTCCTACCTGGTGATGTGCCTTGGTGTGATCCCCTACATGTTGACGTGTCTTAATACGAGGTGTCATGTCCTGGTGCGATACCCTACATGGTGACGTGTCTTGGTGCGATCCCCTACCTAGTGACGTGTCCTGGTGCGCCCTACCTTGTGACGTGCCCTGGTGCGATCCCCTACCTATGACGTGTCTTTGGTGCAATCTCCTACCTGGTGAGGTGTCCTGATGCGATCCCCTACCTGGTGACGTGTCTTGATGCGATCTATCTGGTGACATGTCTTAGTGCAATACCCTACATGAAGACGTGTCCTGGTGTGATCCCTACCTGGTGACGTGCCCTGGTGTGATCCCTACCTGGTGACTTGTCTTGGTGCGATATCCTACCTGTTGACGTGTCCCGATGCGATCCCCACCTGGTGACTTTTCGTGGTGCGATCTCCTGGTGACTTGTCCTGATGCAATCCCCTACCTGGTGACTTGTCTTGGTGCAATACTCTACCTGTTGACGTGTCCTGGTGCGATCCCTAACTGGTGATAAGTCTTTGTGCGATCCCCTACCTGGAGTCGTGTCTTGATGCGTTCTCCTACCTGATGACGTGTGCTGATGCGGTCCCCTACCTGGTGACGTGACTTGGTGCAATACCCTACAAGATGTCGTGTCTTGGTGCAATCCCCTACCTGGTGACGTTTCCTGGTGCGATCCTCTACCTGGTGACTTGACTTGGTGCGATCCCCGACCTGATAACGTCCGTCTCTTTTTGCGATCCCCTACCTAATGACATGTAATGGTGCGATTCCTTACCTGGTGACGTGTCTTGGTGCGATCTCCTGCCTGGTGCCGTCTCTAGGATCGATCTTATACCTGGTGACGTGTCCTCTGCTGACGTGTCCTGATGCGATATCCTACCAAGTGAAGTGTCTTCGTGCGATCCCCTGCCTAGTGAAGTGTCTATGTACGATCTCCTTCTTGGTGACGTGTCTTGGTGCGATATCCCACCTTTTGACGATCTCTTACCTGTTGACGTGTCTTGGTGCGATCTCCTATTTGGTGACATGTCTTGGTGCGATCCTTAACCTGGTGACGTGTCTAGGTGCAATCTCCTACCTGGTGATGTTTCTTGGTGCGATCCCCTATCTGTTGATGGGTGTTCTTGCTATCTCCTACATGGTGATGTGACTTTATGCGATCTCGTACCTGGTGCCGTGTCTTGGTGCTATTGAATACCTGGTGATATGTCTTGGTGCGATTACCTACCTGGTGATGAGTCTTGGTGCGATCCCCTATCTGGTGACGTGTCTTGGTGCGATCTCTTACTTGGTGACGTGTCTTGATGCAATACCCTGCCTGGTGACGTCTCTCTCTTGGATCGATACTCTACCTGATGACCTGTCTTGGTACGATTCTCTACCTGGAGACGTGTCTTGGTGCGATCTCGTACCTGGTGACGTCTCTTGGTGCGATCTCGTACCTGGTGACGTGTCCTCTGGTGACGTGTCCTGGTGCTATCTCCTACCAAGTGACGTGTCTTGGTGATGCATCTTCGCATGGTGATGCATCTTTGTGCGATCCCCTACCTGGTGATCTGTCTTGGTGCGATCTCCTACCTTTTGACATGTCTTGGTGAGATGTTCTACCTGTTGACGCGTCTTGGTGCGATCCCATACCTGTTGACGCATCTAGGTGCGATATCCTACCTGGTGACGTGTCTTGGTGCGATCTCCTATCTAATGACGTGGCTTGGTGCTATCCTCTACCTGGTGACGTGTCTAGGTGCAATCTCCTATATGGTGACGTTTCTTGGTGCGATCCTCTAACTGGTGACGTGTCTTAGTGAGATCTCCTACCTGGTGACGTCTCTTGGTGCGATCTCGTACCTGGTGACGTGTCCTCTGGTGACGTGTCCTGGTGCTATCTCCTACCAAGTGACGTGTCTTGGTGATGCATCTTCGCATGGTGATGCATCTTTGTGCGATCCCCTACCTGGTGATCTGTCTTGGTGCGATCTCCTACCTTTTGACATGTCTTGGTGAGATGTTCTACCTGTTGACGCGTCTTGGTGCGATCCCATACCTGTTGACGCTCCTCTAACTGGTGACGTGTCTTGATGCGATCTCCTACCTGGTGACGTATCTTGGTGCGTTCTCCTTCCTGGTGACGTGTCTTAGTGAAATCCTATACCTGGTGACATGTCCTGGTGCGATGTCCTACATGGTGATGTGTCTTGATGCGATCTCTTCCCTGGTGACTTGTCCTGGTGCGATCCCCTACCTGGTGACGTGTCTTGGTGAGGTATCCTACCTGGTAATTTTTCTTGGTCCGATCCACTACATGGTGACGTGTCTTAGTGAGATCTCCTACCTGGTGACGTCTCTTGGTGCGATCTCGTACCTGGTGACGTGTCCTCTGGTGACGTGTCCTGGTGCTATCTCCTACCAAGTGACGTGTCTTGGTGATGCATCTTCGCATGGTGATGCATCTTTGTGCGATCCCCTACCTGGTGATCTGTCTTGGTGCGATCTCCTACCTGGTGACGTGTCTTGGTGCGATCTCCTATCTGGTGACGTGGCTTGGTGCTATCCTCTACCTGGTGACGTGTCTAGGTGCAATCTCCTATATCGTGACGTTTCTTGGTGCGATCCTCTAACTGGTGACGTGTCTTGATGCGATCTCCTACCTGGTGACGTATCTTGGTGCGTTCTCCTTCCTGGTGACGTGTCTTAGTGAAATCCTATACCTGGTGACATGTCCTGGTGCGATGTCCTACATGGTGATGTGTCTTGATGCGATCTCTTCCCTGGTGACTTGTCCTGGTGCGATCCCCTACCTGGTGACGTGTCTTGGTGAGGTATCCTACCTGGTAATTTTTCTTGGTCCGATCTCCTACTTGGTTACGTGTCTTGGTGAGATTACCTACCTGGTGGCGTGTCTTGGTGCGATCCCCAACCTCGTGACGTGTCTTGATACGATCCCTTGCCCACTGGCATGGCTTATAGTGCAATCGCCTTCCCCTGCAGCAGTTACAGCCCTATGAAGTAACGGGAATTCAGCATTATGTGAGAACTTGTATTGTGTGTGTGTGTTTTTCAGTTCGGGGGCAAGTCATGACGGTATCGGGACTTAAGTGAACTGTGTGAACTTGTATTGTGCTGATGGGACTTCAGCGGAATGTCAGAACTTATTTAGTGTTTTTTTTATAGTTTGGGGTCCAGCCATGACGGTAACACGATTTCAGGAGACTGTGATCCCAAAGCTGAGAATATCATGGCACCCCAGGTGGCCTCACTGTACAACAACGATTACTCCCTGAACCCGTGGCGGTTCTCAAGATGCTCGGTTAACGCCTTCAAGACTTACGTGAATGGTCTCGACTCGTACGTACATGATACATACCATATATGTTATAAGATGTGTTTCTGCATAAGATATCTGATATGTTATGTACCTACCGTAGAGCTACGACGCGATCCCTTTTTCGAGTATGTAGGTGTCCACATCGACCTCATCAACAGATTTGCTAAAGACATCACGCAATGCCTGACTATACCTTATATAACTATACCTTATATAACACATGTACAATGAGAAGAATATCACGCCGATCGAGTTTATTTCTGTAACCTGCTCTATATTTTCAGACATGTTCTATATTTACTTTCGAAATATATTGCCGATCGCATGTGATCTCGTTCTGTATTTGGAAACTTAACCATGCCCAACCCATGGCACACACACAAAGCCGCAATACACGAAAATAAGAAATAGTCACGAGGTGTGAGTTGTGAGGGGTTTGGTTTTCAAATACGGAACGAGATCACATGAGAGCTGCATCATATTTCTAAAGTAAATGTCGAACTTGTCTAAAAACAGCGCAGATTGCAAAAACATAATTCTCTTTGGGTGAGTTTTATGCATACATGTTTGATACAGGTATGCTCTATTGAATTACGGCAGTTGCTTATGCATGTCTATGCTGCAGTAGACATTTTAATCACAGTTCAAATCACTAAATTTTGAAGTTCCGCTTTGAAAATTTGAGCCGTTTCAAAATTGTATTTAATGTAAAGAGATTTTAACATTTTACAGCCTACGTTTGATGTACCAAACTAGAACTAAACGCGCATTCAATTAGTAAAACGTTGAAGGGGTAAACATCTTTCATTCCTCTTTCCGGGAGGAAAGCCCGGATTTAGTCCTGTAATATTGATGTACAATTTCGTAATCCTTTTAGTACAATAAGATAACATTATACAAATAATAATGTTTTAATTTTTGACAGCGACTTTATTATTTTTGAATATGTTCCAATTCCATAAATATTTGTTGTGTTTTGTGATCAGAGCCAACTGTCTGCTGGATTACGGCGATTACTATGACAAAGTCGAGTACGACACGCACGTGGCCTTGTTGCCAGGACAACTGCACAATGCCGATGCGCAGTGTAAACTTGTCAGGGGAAATAATTCAAAAGCTTGTGGGGTAATATAAAACTTTTATTTGTGTATTTTATAATTCGATATATATGAAATAAAATAAAAAATAATGATAATTTAGTAATAAATATACCAGTTGTAATAAGCGCAAGTAATTATTACTTAAAACAGTTATAATGATAACAAACATTATAATCTGTCTTTGATTCAATAGTCTAAAAAACTGGACTCCTGTGCAACGTTGTTTTTTTAATATTCTGATGTTCAATATTGCTGCATATATATACACGATGATGCATACCAAATAATAAAACAAAAGAACTATCACTAAAGGTGATGAATACCCCGCTTAAAGGACTAGGTATGATAAGGGCCCATTTTGGCCCATATTTAAATTTTGATAAAATATGCATCGATGTTTTGCAAAATACCTATATTTTAACAAAGAAGGAAAACTAAAATGTTGGATTATCTAATTTTTCAAAAAATAAGATGTTTTCAACGCATGTATGTTTTTTTAAGAAATTACTTAAAATAGGGGGGTATAGGAAGAAAAATGCAAGCACTCTTGCTCTCATTGTCGTTTTTAATAATGTTTGTACTTTAAAAATGTTTGCTAATAAATTATGATTAATTACACTATCAAGTTTAACCGTATTAAAACACAATATATGAATTATAAGGGAGATAACTCTGTTTCAGTCTTGACTTTATCCAAAACTGCCACTTTTTTCAATGCTAACCTATTTTTGTTAACATTGCAGAAATACTTGTTGTGAATTCTTATTATTTGATATTAGTATTTATAAACATTTGTCGGTTGGTGTGAACGTAAGGTGTAAATGTCTTATATTATTGCCGGTTACCATGGCAACAGTAGTTTAAATGATTTTTTTTCATCAAATATTCGTTCTTCTTCAACATTTTCATTTCTTTTTTTTGTTTAGAAGCGATGGTTTTATTTCAGATATGTATAGAGTTGTCCTTCTGGTGTTCATACTTAGTTGATATATCATTTCATTGTTACCATGACAACAGGCAGTCTAAATAAGTTTCCTTAAAAGAAGTTAACAACTTTTTTTAATAGTTTCGAAAATCTGATTCTCCGTTAAGAAATCGTTATCTACTACGTTTTAGGTGATACTAATTTTCACTGCTGTTTATAAAATAACAGTATTCGTAACCATGGCAACAGTACGCATTCACAATCTGCAATGCTGTTTTTTGAAAATTGTAATATATTATTTAAAGGGACACAAGGCAATCTTGAATCAATTATCAGCGTCTCGATTTATTTAACCAGTATCATTTTGACATGAACCCTGCTTGGATATATTAAACAAAACGATGAGTTTTCGTCTCCTGCTACCGTATGTTTACATATATTACCAGTGTAATATATTCAACAGTTAAAATGTATGAAAACCAAATCGCTTTAAAGAGAGTACATCAGGCTTTTCAAAGGGGTCTAGAGATCCGACTTAAAATTGACAAATATTGATATATATTCTATTTTAAAGCGCCTAAACATAATGAATGATCCTAAAAATGGCCCCTTAGTAACAAGGAAATTCATTCTGTACAGCAATACGTGCTATCCTAGGTTGCGCACCAGGGTTAATTTCAGCATTTTATGCCCAATTCCGTCCTAGCTATATGGTATACTATATTCGAAGTTTTAACCTTAACAATATGATTCCAACATCATATTTTGACGGATATAAGTGTTTTATCATGAATTGGAACATTTTTATAATTTAAGATTTTTCTGGAAAAATCATGATGTACTCCCTTTAATTAATATTAATGATTGACAAATGCAAGTTGCGTAGAAAAACTAATGGGACGCCACGAGTTTTTCAAAAGTCAAGATTGTCGTGTGTCCCTTTAAAACCTGATTGCGATACAAAAATGGTCCATAAAACTGTGTAACGTTTATACTGAAACATTTGTGACTCCGTGGTCGAGGGGTTAAACCTCACTTGTCACCGCTGCGAGTTCGAATCCCACCGGGATCTCGACTTTTGAAAAAGTGTTGATTCTTACGGATGGCGGTAGGTAAACAGTACTGGTTCTACACAAGAAGAATGGGGTGGTCTGCCTCTACCACACAAACAAATCTACTGTCATATATGGCTAAAGCAGATGTAAAACACCATTCAAACAAACAAATCAATTTTATTTTTTTTATTTGACTTAGATATGCAAATGTGTTCATTTTTTTGTTTTTAACTTATCTGTCCCATTGAGGACATGGTAAAACCTCATAAAAGATCAATAGGGATCATCAGACAACACCATGTATAATATACTCAGTTGCAAAAGAAAGTGAAGTTTGAGTTTTGGTTAGATTAAATTATATGTAGTAGCCCAGGTTACAGTTCCTTTCATGGACAGCGATGAACCCCTTGGTGAGCTCTTGTAATAACAAAGTTTAACTATGTTCAGTATTGGCCACGTATGCTATAGTTACACAAGATAATCATTGTTGACGTACATCAACTTTTCATGTTAAACTATACTTTAGAAATGCAAATATCTCGCATGTTTTATTTGAACGACTTTTATCTTCTCACTTATCATGTTTTCCCGTGCTCCACGTTGGACGCATGTCGAACGTGGTTATTTACTATATAAGCTCAACTTTTCTTACATTCTAGGCAGTCGGCTAATTCCGAGTTGGAAAGCAACTCTGCCAGGGTATGTATTGACTACATTATATAATAAACATTTACTTAGTATTCTGGTAGTTGTAGTTATTATTTATCTGTCGTATATATAGCTGAAAATGAAGGCACTCAGAGATATATAGCCACTATACGAAGCACGACCACATCTCTGAGTGCGGCGTATTCCACGAGAAAAAGGGCGCCTACATATATAAAAATAAAATATAATTAAATTGACAAATTCCTGTCATGTTTGGTACCAAAGTTTTTTATCATTCCATTACCAATATCATGTTGTCAAACTCACATGGGTCATACTATGAACTAAAAGATTCATAAACATAGGTACTTGTACCATGAGCTTGAGATGTTTAGCCAAACACATTCAAGTATATGCCAATAATAAAAATATTTATGCCTGACATTATATGAAACAATAATTAATATGTTAATTACAAAAGTCTCCCTAACATAAAACCATGTTGCATAAGCTATATAAAGTGATTATTAGGTAACAGGTTTATACTTCTAGTCTTACCTATGATTTACAATTGACCATTTACAATATATCCAGAAGGAATACATATTGCCTGATATGATATCATGCAGAAAAACAACAAACAAGACAATGTGGTTCAGCTAATACACTTTTTTTTTATCAATTTCATTATTTTTAAATTAACATAACTATGGTGGTATACTCCACCAAAAAAGGTATGTATTATATCACAATTAGCTTTCAAACTGCCCTTGTTGAGTTCATACATGTAGGTTCATAGTCAATAGTTGCAGTGTGCCCTTGCTTATTTTTGACATGTCTTGTAGAATTCTGTCCAAAAGGAGGCCTGTAGTTCACTGGACTTGTCCTCCATTGAAATATTCTGCAATATACTTCATGTTGTATCCTGTTGGAAATGTATAAAAAAAAAGTGCTGCATATAAAACATAAAATGCAATGAAAGCACCAAGAGAACTTCACCCTTTTATGTTGTGCATATACAAATATTCCAGCTGTGAACAATATCATAACACAATAAACCATGAATACAAGCCCACCTGTGTTCAGATTCGAAGGTGTTATAAATGACAACACTTGGAGGTTGTTGAAAACAATATCAATTTTTAAAGTAATCTAATTAAAAGGCCATCACATGCCAAAATGGATCATTAAAATATGACTATGTTGGCCTATTATTTTATTTTCATAGTCACCTTTTTCTATTAAACCATTTTAGTACATTTATTTGGCTCAATTATATGCATTTATATGCACATACTAAAAATAAAACATCTTTACACCCTACAATACATGAAAAACATATAAATATAGTGATCATATGACATCATACTATTAACATACAAACATAGAACTTACAGTATTTCCAAATACATGTAGTCATAACACTGGCCACAGCAACACTGACCATGCATTCACCAACACTGCTCACTGAAAATTAAATTGCACATTTGTTTTACAAAAAAAAAAAAAAAAACAATATATTAATTCATATGTGAAATAATTTACTGTACTAAACTGAGTTATATTTCATTATTATTCTTATAAAATTGAAAACATTACATTTCATTCTTTTGAGAAAATATATTAAGAGTTCTTTACCTCTGACACATGACACACTGATCTCAATATACTGTTTGTACCCAGGTGTAACCCTGACATGCAAGTTTTTCTACTGTTGTCTATTTATAAATAAACATATTTATAGATTCAAATAAGTTGAAAAATAACTTTAAACAATTAAAAATACTTGAATTAAAAGCTAAACTGCATACCAATTGTTCATCAAAGAAGACAATATCATGTCACCATGATATTTCCAAGACAATGTCACTTTCAAGACCATGTCACAATTCTTACAGCTTACACATGCTCAGACACTGAAAAAAACACACAAACTTGTCATAACATGCTTATTTAAGGTTAGATAAAAACAAGGTATCATGATGTATATAAAGCAAATATTATTTTTTGAATATGAATTGAATTTGGGACACTAAATCATGAACATTGTGAGTGTGATGCATACCAGTTTATCACTTGAAATGATGTGTTTGTGTTATTCACTAAAAAGAAGTAAATAGCAATATTCCAAATACCAAATCAGACACCTCATGTTTTATTACTTAACACTGGATAGTGTAATTATAGCCAAATATACAAATATGAATTGAATTATTACTAAAAGCTCATCAAAACCATTGTCTTGGGATATTTAGAGCTGAACCAGAGACATGGGAAGGATAAGAATTTAGGAAGTTGGGAACCATGCCCCAACTATTACTATCATATAGAATTGCATTGAATTGGGTTTTAAGGCGCTATCAGATATAGACCTTGGGCCAGAACCCCAAAAATGACAATCCGGTACCATTTTGGTGGGCAAATTCTCATGTTGCTTTTATAAAAGCTCTATATCTCTACTTCATTGTAAGCTATTATAGCAATTCCAAACTTACAGCTTTGACCTAGTTTTGCACTCTTGTATAAAGGGAGGTAATAACAGTTACGAAAATCTGAAAATTACATCAATAACTGTTTTTTTCAAGTGATTCACGACTAAAAATTATGAAAATCCTGTATACTTCCATGGATATAATTGTTATTACATAGGACATTGAAAAGTCACCACATACAAGGTCATCTAAGATCATATGAGGTCACGGTCAAGGTCATTTCAATGTCAAAAGGCCAAAAAAGCATGAAATGGCCGTTTCAACTCATATTGTTTTTATTTTTTATCTTAACTATATACAATAACTAGACATAATGCATATCAAAATAAATGACAATGTATGCCAAACATATTGGCTGTTCAGAAAAGTAATGTTACCTAGCTGTGGAATTACCCCCACCCTCCCGATTTATAATGGGGAAGCTCATGTAAATGTAAATGTTTATCACTGATTCATTTGTTTTATATTCTTCTGTTAAACAAATTAAATTACAGATGCAATTGATCCTTATTTTTATTTTTTAACATCTTTAAGCACAATTAAACATCAAATTACACTAGAATTACAATATTAAGTGGGTTGGGTAAATTTATAGGGTAAATTGAAGTTGTTCTTCTTCGCAAAAACATTTCCTTTTTATGTAAATGACAGATGTTTCTATACATTATAAAATATTACCAATTTCATTATTTTAACCATTTAACTTTATTCTGAATACCTCATCAGTTATTACTATTACAACGACATTTCTTTTATGCAACTTTTACAAGAGAATGGGGTGTATTGTACTTCTTTAAATTCGATCGTACATTTTGAAAACCTGTTTTGCCATTTGATAATCTTTACAGCTATTAACAGAAAATACTTCCGCATATCTTTTTCTGTGAAATATAAAATCAATAAACATATTTTGTATGTTTTTACTTTCAACTTTTGCGTTTAGGTCACATTTTCACAAACTGTATGCACTAGACCTTTCAAATTTTGCTTATAGTTGTATCTTGGGTGGTAAATTACAACGTGACAAAGCAAATGCGGATGTGACCTTGACCCTCCAAGCAAGGGGCAGACAACTTAAAGGGGTTGATGCACTATTTTCAAACACGATTTATTTAAAAGGGCTCTGAAAGACTTGAAAAAAGCTGAAAGAATTATCAAAATGGCATGACAAATGAAGCAGATATGACCTATTGAAAATTTGCAAAGAAACATAAATGGAGGAGGCCATCTTTGAACGATGACGTCATCGCGCCTTTTTACCATATATGGAATATTGGCAAAAACAAAATTAAAGCAAAATCACTGCATATAACAAAATAAGCATACAATTTATACATTTTACATCTGTATATCTATTTTTAATCAATGTGCAGTGGTTTTCGTTGCTTTAAAGGACATTTTGTTAATATGCCATATATGGTAAAAAGGCGCGATGACGTCATCGTTCAAAGATGGCCGCCTCCATTGATGTTCATTACAAATGTTCAATAGGTCACATCTCCTTTATTTTTTATGATATTTCGATAATTCTTTCAGCTTTTTTCAAGTTTTTGAGAGCCCTTTTAAATAAATCGTGTTTGAAAATAGTGCATCAACCCCTTTAATAAGTTTTACCTTCAACTTTTGCGTTGAGGTCACTTTTTCACGAACTGTATGCACTAGACCTTTCAAACTTGTTTATAGTTGTATATTGAAGTGGTACATTGCAACGTGACAAAGCAAATATGGATGTGACCTTGACCCTCCAATAAAGGGGCAGATAACCTTATAATTGTTACCTTCAACATTATTTTGCGATTAGGTCACATTCTTGCAAGCTGTATGTACTACACCTTTCAAACTTTGTTTTTAGTTGTATCTTGGGTGATACATCTCAACGCGACAAATCAAATGTGGATGCGACCTTGACCATCCAAGCAAAGGGCAGTTAACCTTATAATGTTTACCTTCAACTAATGCACTAAGACCTTTCAAGTGGTACATTGCAACTTGACAAAGCAAATGTGCATGTGACCTTGACCCTCGAAGCAACTGGCAGGTAACTTAATAATGTTTACCTTCAACATTGGCGTTTAGGTCACTTTCTCACAAACTTTATGCATTAGACCTTTCAAACTTCGCTTATAGTTGTTTCTTGGGTAATACATCACAACGTGTCAAAAAGCAAATGTGGATGTGACCTTCACCACTCAAGCAAATGGCAGATACCCGGTAACTTTAATTGTTACATTTACATCATTTTCTCATGAACTATAATTATGCACTAGATAGATGCTTTAAACCTAGTTTATAGCTTAATCTGTGGAAGACAAAACGTTCTATTTTGACGTAGTTGTGTCTTGGGTAGTGCATCTTTTTGAACGCATGGATTTCATCTATGACCTTGACCTACTTGTTGGAGCTGATGATTTTGTTGTTGTTGTTTTTTATTTTTCTTAAAACAATTTGTTTTTATAGAATGGCATTTTGTTTTTAAACAAATGCACTTAAAAGTCATCTCAGGAAACTGTAAGCTCCATTGTTTTTAGTTATTAAAATGTTTACAAACCTTCGTTAGGCGGGACATGTGAATCCGCGGATTTCTTGTTTAACCATGTATGTACATCTGTATTTTTGCCGAAATAAATCTATCTATTTATCGTTTTCTAAGATGTTAGGATTTAGACTGCTACACAGCCTTAAATTGACGAGTGTCAGCACTCACAAAACATGATCAGACTAGAAGGCATTCATTGGTCAAACATTATCGGGTGAGACACGTCATACAATTTATTTGCGTCTATTACATGTATTAATAGAATGTGTATGGAGATGTGTATGCGTATTTATTTGAGATTGAAGCTATGATTTTGCAACTGACATAGCAAATACTAAGTTTGATTTTTTTTTAATTGATTATAAAATGAAAATAGAATATAACTGTATTACCCTATTTGAATTTTAATTTTAAAATGAGGGATTGCGAGGTGGGGATGGGGCGGCGGTGGGACTAACACACAGAGGATTTGACGGAAATTAACTCCTGTTTGAAAGGAATGAGCTGTTCCAGCCAAAATATTCGCACTACCACCACCCCACCCCCACCCTCTGGATTTAG
This sequence comes from Cyrtodaria siliqua, assembly GCA_037043455.1. NCBI lineage: Eukaryota > Metazoa > Mollusca > Bivalvia > Adapedonta > Hiatellidae > Cyrtodaria > Cyrtodaria siliqua. Next base: position 47,300 of record JAWPHD010008056.1, read on the forward strand.
ACCCCGCACATAGAATGTCAACAAAACACCCTTTACTTTTTTTTCTTCAAAAAATCCTCAAACATACCTACCCTGAAAAGAGCGTTTATTCAAACCTCGAACCACTAGAAAATCTACAAATACCCCCATGGATAGTTTTATATAAAACAAATTTCGGAATTTTCGGAAATACCTCCCTGGACCTTTTTCCTTTACCGTCACCCACCACGCCTCAAAAATCCCTTCCAGCCGACCTCATTACCTCGCTTACCTAAAAATCACCTCCTATAGAAAATATGTTTTTACAACACCCCAGTCCCCTTGACAATTTCGAAAATACCCCACTCACCAAAAAAACTCGAAAACCGGGCACACCCATCACTTCAACACGCTCCCCCTTAATGGGTGATGTTTCCTATGAATGAGTGTTTATAATGATGATTTTGATATGATTTAACATAAAATAGGATTAAAGGGACACTGTACAATTTAGATTTAAGGGACATGTGCCAATATTTCTGGACTTTATTCTAATAGCGGATTTTAAAGAAATACTTGATATAATTTATGTGTATCTGCAAGTGAATATTGTTCATTGTACACTTTAAATCAATTTGTTGATTATAATTTAAAAAATGTTGTTGCTGGTTTTGCACTTCCTTTCCTGTTACTTTTTACCCGTAACGGTTAGGAACGGATATTGCGTGCAGAGTCCAATTAGACCAACAATATTTACACCGGGGTACTGACTTTAGACAGAACCCGGTACAGTAACAACATTGGGGACTACCCTGGAAAATGTTGCTCCTAGGGTAGAAATTAAACATTTCTCTAATTCGCTGGGTACTCCCGTTGCTTCCCCAACCCCATCCCCACCCAGGTGGGTGAAATAATTTATAAGTGCATACTTGCTTTTATGTGTACTCACCCAGTTATTACTTCTATCCTACAACATTTTCACAGATACGAAAATTCTAAAAAATCTAAAATACAAAAAATGAAATGGGTGGGGAAGTTGGTGGGGATTGGGAGGGTTTTGTTATTATATTATTTTTGTTTAAGACTCGGAGACCATTGCCCCAATACACTCTAGAAATTACAGGTCTATTCTGCCTATGAAATGTTGATAAATTAGCCTGAATATTTTTGGAATTTCATGGAAAACTATTTAAAGACGAAAATACGTTACCTTATACCCATGCTCCCTCGTTTTTATTTCATTTTGGACTTCTTATTATTATTTTTTTTGCAATACGCTACGCTCCTTTCTTTGACGCAGTTCTTGACGATTGTATCTTTCTTGCGTACGTAGCTACTTGAGCACGCACTATACAGAGTGATTTAGACAATTGTTGAATATTCTCCAGGGCTGGCTGTGGGTGACAGGGGGTTTGGCAGATCATAACCGAGGATTAGACATACATAAATTTCTGTTCAACACCCTAACACACACACGCTACTCCAACTCTTAAACATGTTTGTTTAGCCCAGAATACAACCTTGGATTTAAACAATAAAATAAAAATGGAAAATCCTTTCTTCATGTCCTGCCACGTGGAAAATCCACAAAATACCATCTTATTCCACTGGAAGTCCCATTCTTACCTACTCACTTTTTTTGTTAAAAAATACATCCCCATCTCACACACACCCAGACCACCCCCTCTCCCAGCATCACCGGATTAAAAATCAACAACACCAACAAAAAAAGAAAAGGAAGCACCACCCTGAAAAGAAGGGATTCACCTCCAGAAAATTTACAGAATAACCCCTAGGTAGATTTTTTTTTAATATTCCCCTGAAATCGGTGCTTTACCCACTCCTAATAAAATCGTCTTAACCCCCATTCTCTTAAAACCACCACCCGCGAATAAAACAACTGGAAAACACAACAGTCACCCTGGAAATTTTCGAAAAAAAACACCTGCATTTTGTTTGCGTTTGATATATGAGACATACGCAGTAAAGCAGTCTAAGGAAAGCCCACCATTCTAGATCTTTCTATAGAACATAGATCAGACGCTTGGTCATCATCGTGATTGAAATGCGCTTTACGTATTGTTACGTATTTACCGTTTCAAAAATCGGCCTGTGACTGTTGCTTGTTTGAGTGAAACGGGACATGCGCAGTGAAGCAATCTATAAAATCGTAACATCTGAAAAAACGGGTGTTCCGATTGATCTCATCATCATCATAATGAAAAAAAGCACAGCATACAATAGAAAAAAAACTTCATTTCATAGGAAATGCACCACATATAAAGCCGTTTGTACCGAATATAATGCAATCGCAACCACCGAATATAAAGACGTATCCACCAGGTATATTAAAATATATTCCACATATAAAGTCAACAGAAGCACTGCATATAAATACAAACGTACTTCATATAATGTTCAAAGGACCTCATATATATTAGGTAAACTACTGCATATAGTAATAACTGGACCGCATATAATGGTTTATCTACTACATACAATGACTTATCTATCGCATATACTGATTAATCTACTGCATGTAAATACTTTTCTACCACATATAAAGATTTATTTAAAACATATAATTAAAAATAAACTGCATATCATGAAAGATCTACCGGACATAAAGGGAAAAGCACTGCATATATTAATCGGCAACATCATAAGACAGGCATGGCCTTCCAAACAAGTCCATGGATCAGTATGGCAGATCATTAACACATCAATATATGTTGTGTATAACTGTATAAATAAACGTTTGTATACCCAATTGGCTTTATATTTAATATCGGCATATAATGCTCAAATTGACACATCAAAATCCTTCAAAAAAACCTTATCCAACCCATTTACTCAAACATTTCGTCTTCCTCTTCAATTTATTCGTCATCAAAATCTACCTCATCAAAGTTCATATCATCTGGTTGGAACACTCGCGTAGTCTGCACAGAGCAGTACATGTTACTATTATGTACGTTTTATTGTAAAGTATAATAACAATAAAATCAAATCATAAAGAACACTTTATTTTAAAAGAAACACAATGAATGATTTATCATATTTCATAAGCATAATATGTTAAAAAATCATTAAAAGGAAATCATAAGAGATAACCATTTTCAAAATTTCCTCAGGTGGTTGTCTCCCTCGGATGAAAAACTCGAGCAGGACTTACCCTATATTATTCCACTGATTAATTTCGGAATTTTCGGAAATTCTTTGCCAGATCTATACCAGTACAACACAGTTTATTCTAGACTGAGATTAAATTGTGTTAATATGGTAGAGCTATTATTTTAGATTTCATTTTCTGCCATGCTAAAATACTAACATTGCAAGGTCATTGACATTAGCTAATGTTCATGAGGTTGGTCTGGGTTTACTTACCTTTACAACAGATATACGCACACTATGAGGTCACTTTGGATTAAAAACAAAAGATAAAGTTATGAAATTTAATAAGAAACATCTTTTCCTTATTTGCTTGCTGTCTTTTTTATTTCACGTTATTTTCGGCAATTGTTTACAGTTTTACTCTCTGCATTATAAATGGTGAATTTATTAACAAGGGAAGTAACTTTTCAAATACTTATTAAAGTATTCCTTTTATTTTCAAAGATTCTTAACTTCCACACTACTATTTATAAAGAAATTGTAAGAAATCTGACATTTTACACTTAAACTCTAGTCATATATCCACCGTTGCTAATAAATGAAGATATAATTTTTGAGGAAAATCGATATTTTAAAGACTACCCCTATACATGTACACTGTATAAAACACATTAGAACTAAAAAAAAAAAGAGTAATACCCCTAAGTAATGAAATTTAGAATTTATTGCCATGCATTTTTCATTTCCATTTACCTGAACATTTACTCAGAACATGTTAATAGTTTCAATGTGACACTAAAACTGGTACCAATTTTCACCTTTGTCCATTTGAATAGTTTTTGATCTTAATCCTAAGTGGGTGGGGCAATTTGATATGCAAATTTAGCAAAAAAAAGTCATTAATTGACCCAAAAACTGAACAGTATTTAATAAACTGAACAGACTTTTATCTGTTTTTAGAACATTGCTTCATTGAGGTACGAAAAAATACTTCAAGTGTGATGTATGTCAAAGTAATGTGCTTATAAACGCCAAAATATCACTTACTATTGCACTCATTTTAGAATTCAATGGGTTCTTTTATCCATCGCTTACTTAAAAAATGTATTACAAACACTTGTATTCTTGTTATTTTCTTTTAGTATATATTTTATTGTTTCAAAATAACAAATACTTGTATTGCTTATGTAGCAAACAGGAAATCTGTAAGTTAAGTATAAAGTCTCTAAAAGTGGGTGGGGTAAATTTACATGTAAAATTGAGACATTTGGCTAAAAAGAAGAAAACAAGGTCATTTAAACTGATTTTACTTGTCATAGTTCGGGGCTGTTAACTGTTTTACATAATTATTAATAGTGAAATTACATAAATTATTAAAAATAACTTTTTGATTGACATTTTATGACATTCTGTGATTCTCATTTTTTTTAAGGGGGTTATGTTTAAAAACACATAAAAATCATGTAAAGCTGTAACTTTGAAATTGCTGTAATGAATTTTTTTTAACTCGATAAAATTGCCCCCAAATTGACAATAGTAAGAATTTGCCCACTAAAATGGTACCGGACATCGTTCTGGCCCATGGACTAATAGATTCATATATATGTTTACGTGTTTCGCGGATACATGGTATTGATAATTTATTAATATTTTCCATTTTAACTGATTCTGATAACGGAATTGTCATGCCCTTAGGCACAGAGATGATACCCACTGGCACCATTGAGACTGGAACCACTGATTGCTGGGTTATTAAAATTTGCAAAAGTTTTCAATAAAGTTGGTGAGTATATAGATATCCCTTTAAATGAAAAAATACTGCTCCACGTTATATCTGAAAAGTAGTATTCTGTTTCTGCATATTCTATCAAACCACCATCCAATGATTATAAACCCCTGCTGGTGATCTAACAAGAGTGTCGGTCCTCTCGCGAAATCGCATGACACAACACTTAAAAACTTGCTTTCGTAGGAATTTAACTCTACATTATCACACAGCATTTCAATAAATTGACATGTGTAATTCTAGTATGTGTAATTTACCAATATTAACATTTACCGTCGGAAAATCGACTAATAACGGTCATAGACCACTATTGCATTTTCCATAGACTTACTGTTTAATGTTTTCCCATCTGACATGCAAACAAAACCCCCAGGCTTACTGTTGCTTACCCTGTTACACTGATGAAGCTTGGATGCATGTAAACAGGAACTTCGTGTTAGGGGTTGACCTATTTTAGTGCCACTTTTAGATGTCCGAAGGACATGACCCTACAATTTGAAGGAATCCCCAAATACATTTATATAAATCACCCTCTTTCCTTTTTATTCTGCTATATCATAGAGCTAAATCATACAAATGAAAGCTATGTAAAATAATAAGCAGAAATAAATAACAAATTCAAGTTAACCTAATTGAATTTCCTACCTAGTCTATCATCCAATCAAAAAAAGGCTAATATATGCATTAGGCATTGGGTATTCCATATACTTTTTCCGTCAATCAGACCGGTTTTTGCAATAGGGTACTGTCACCTAAAGGAGACGCGACATGTCTTCAAAATATTTATCGAATATATCAAACTGACCAGTAAGATGGACCGAATGAATTGACAAGAAGCTTTTGCTAACATATTTAGTCTTTCCGGTTAAATAGATGCATTCAAACCGCCTTATACCCTATATATACCCAGGATTTTTAGACGCGTTTTACCAAACAGAAAAAGTGTCATAATAATTCAACCGTTCAATATATTTTGATCAAATTAAGTTACCAGACATGGTCTTTTGTGTGCCAAATCAAAAAAGAAAAATAGTTTGGAGTTCTGACTTCAAAATTACTCATGCATGAAAATGTTCATTTTTTATGAAGAAAAATGCATATTCTCAAATTCTAATATTTCTTATGAACAAATTATACCCTAAAGGTGTTACTGAAACTATTTTCATTAAAAATAGTCATTCAATGCTACATTTTGACCAAAATATGCAAGAAAACACAGACAAAATAGAAGTTATGGCTCAAAGAATAAGCCTACCCCACACTTTTATAGCCATTTATCAACTACTTAGTGATTTCAAGCCCAGGAAAATGCAAGGTAATTTTATTGTTAAGACTAAAATGATATATAATGCAATTCAATACACCAGTATCTCTAATAATAAGACCAATACATGTGAGATATTGCAGGGTTATGCCATTGCAGGATGATTATAAGTGGATTAATGAAGAAAACTGGACGTGTGAGCATATCTGTTAGGAAACAATACAAAATAAATGCTATTTTCTAAAAATCTCTGTATGTTTTAGCCTCAACATGATCAAATCAAATCATCCCATACAAAATGGGAACATTCTGAGGCTTTCGGTACAAAGGAGGACATTTTTTTATTCGCGTCAAGTCAAAATTTAAGAAAAGAGGCCTTTTCAGATTTTAGCTTCATACGGTACCTTAAAACATAAAATTGATATTAATTGACAGCAAATCTTCTGATACATTACCTATTGACAATATTCCCCTTATAGACACTAGAGATGACACTCAAGTTGCTCCAGGGATGCTGAAAATTATAGCCAACCCTAGAGTTCAACCAAAATCACACATATTGTGATTTCAATGTTCAAAATCCTATTCTGTTTTAAATTTCAAAATGTTAACATCATTTATTGTGTTCACTGTCAGTTTCAAGTATTCACAGAAAATTCTAAGCTGATTGGACCAGTAATTATATAGCAATATTAAGAAAAAACATAAAAATCTTCTTTTAGGTCATAGACCACTATTGCATTTTCCATAGACTTACTGTTTAATGTCTTCCCATCTGACATGCAAACAAAACCCCCAGGCTTACTGTTGCTTACCCTGTTACACTGATGAAGCTTAGATGCATGTAAACAGGAACTTCGTGTTAGGGGTTGACCTGTTTTTAATCGACTTCTAGATGTCCGACGGACATGACCCTACAATTTGAGGGAATCCCCAAATACATTTATTTAAATCACCCTCTTTCCTTTTTATTCTGCTATATCATAGAGCTAAATCATACAAATGAAAGCTATGTTAAATCATAATCAGAAATAAATAACAAATTCAAGTTAACCTAATTGAATTTCCCACCTAGTCTATCATCCAATCAAAATAAGGCTTATGTATGCAATAGGCATTGGGTATCCCATATACTTTTTCCGCCAATCAGACCGGTTTTTGCAATAGGGTACTGTCACCTAACGCTTTTATTTTGTCCATGTGTGAACCAGGAAGTAAATGGCGCCATCTATATAAGTACGATAACTCTCCTTAGATACGGTCTTGTTTTGTTACGAACGACAATTCTTCATAGCAACACAGCGAGAAAAATTACCGCTTTTATAAACACTAAATCATCTGCAGCAAAATAAACCAAAACGGCATCCCAAAGATATGTATAGGCTTGGTTTGGATTACCATTATGAACGAATTCTGGAAATATCTCTGGGATGCCGTTTTTGGTTTATTTTACAGGTAACGTTTATAATGGCCGTTTTCCACGTTTTTTGCTCGACCTACCTGACTGCATTCAAGGCACAATATCGCCCCGTTAGATACGGTTTTGAATATTATTTTGCATTAATATAAACAGATGAAACATTTATCTGGAAATGTATTACATTTTTATCTTGAATTTCTACGTTTGAAATTTTCACAAATCCTGGGGCCAAATACGGCTCGGACAGGGAAAGCAGCATTCAAGGAGGACAGCCAACAACAAAACACAGAAACAAACACGCAAACAGACAAATAAAGGGCCATAATTATGTAATAAATTAGGCAATCAACAATGGGTGATGTAGAGGGACATAAGGTCATCAGTTGTTATGTTTATATGAAGTTTGGGAAAAGCCCATTCAAAAGTGTTTGAGGAATTTCAAGTTTTGAAAATATGTTACAGAACGCGACGCGACGGGACGGGACAAATCTGTGTTACGTGACAGTACGTGATGGGACGTTACCGACATGATTCCTAAACAGTCGCCACTTCACTTTGTGAACGCGGGGGTATACTAAATAAATAATTGCATCTAGTCGCATATTTTAACACATCATATGCGTTATTAAACAGTCTGCGAATTCGGAGGCTATCTGTATGTCCATGTCCTGCTTGGCCGACGATGGTTATTGCTGGTATTATGCAGCTGCCAGAGGGACCTCATGTGGTGCAGCAGCCGACAATAAGGTAATTCTACGAATAAAATTCTGGTGTCGTTCTTCAATTTTTGGAAAACCGTGTGTGTTTTTTAAAAAATAATTCTAAAACATAAAAAATAAATAAATACATAATACGACCTATCGAGGTTCTAGTAAATAATGAAGAGAATGAACTTTATTTGTTATTATATATAACGCTTCGTAATTTCGCAGAACTGTGTGCATCACCCTCCTTTGGTCTAAGGGTTTTCAACATATGAACGAACAATTGTAACATACATTACTTATGTTTAGTATTTATCACTGGAACTGTAACATACATTACTTATGTTTAGTATTTATCACTGGAACTGTAACATACATTACTTATGTTTAGTATTGATCACTAGAACTGTAACATACACTACTTATGTTTAGTATTTATCACTAGAACTGTAACATACATAACTTATGTTTAGTATTTATCACTAGAACTGTAACATACACTCCTTATGTTTAGTATTTATAACTGGAAATGTAACATACATTACTTATGTTTAGTATGTATCACTGGAACTGTAACATACATTACTTATGTTTAGTATGTATCACTGGAACTGTAACATACATTACTTATGTTTAGTATGTATCTCTGGAACTGTAACATACATTACTTAAGCTCAGTATTTATCACTGGAACTGTAACATACATTACTTCTGTTTACTATTTATCACTGGAAATGTAACATAAATTACGTATGTTTAGTATTTATCACTGAAACTGTAACTTTTAAGTATGTATCGATAGAATTGTAACATACATTACTTATGCTTAGTATGTATCACTGGATCTGTAATATACATTACTTATGTTTAGTATGTATCACTGGAACTCTTACATACATTACTTATGTTTAGTATTGATCACTAGAACTGTAACATACATTACTTACGTTTAGTATGTATCACTAGAACTGTAACATACATTACTTATGTTTAGTATGTATCACTGGAACTGTAACATACATTACTTATGTTTAGTATGTATATCCGGAACTGTAACATACATTACTTATGTTTAGTATGTATCATTGGAACTGTAACACACAATTACTTATGTTTAGTATGTATCACAGTAACTGTAACATACATTACTTATGTTTAGTATGTATCATTGGAACTGTAACATACATTACTCATGTTTAGTATGTATCACCGGAACTGTTACATACATTACTTATGTTTAGTATGTATCACTGGACTGCAACTTACATTACTTATGTTTAGTATGTTTCACTGGAACTGTAACATACATTACTTAAGCTTAGTATTTATCACTGGAACTGTAACATACATTACTTCTGTTTACTATTTATCACTTGAAATGTAACATACATTACGTATGTTTAGTATTTATCACTGAATCTGTAACTTTTAAGTATGTATCGATAGAATTGTAACATACATTACTTATGTTTAGTATGTATCACTGGATCTGTAATATACATTACTTATGTTTAGTATGTATCACTGGAACTCTTACATACATTACTAATGTTTAGTATTGATCACTAGAACTGTAACATACATTACTTACGTTTAGTATGTATCACTAGAACTGTAACATACATTACTTATGTTTAGTATGTATCACAGGAACTGTAACATACATTACTTATGTTTAGTATGCATCACCGGAACTGTAACATACATTACTTATGTTTAGTATGTATCATTGGAAATGTAACACACAATTACTTATGTTTAGTATGTATCACTGTAACTGTAACATACATTACTTATGTTTAGTATGTATCATTGGAACTGTAACATACATTACTCATGTTTAGTATGTATCACCGGAACTGTTAAATACATTACTTATGTTTAGTATGTATCACTGGACTGCAACTTACATTACTTATGTTTAGTATGTATCACCGGAACTGTTAAATACATTACTTATGTTAGGTATGTATCACTGGAACTGTAGCATACATTACTTATGTTTAGTATATTTCACTGGAACTATACATTACTTATGTTTAGTATGAATCATTAGAACTGTAACATACATTCCTTATGTTTAGTATGTATCACTGGAACTGTAACATACATTACTTCTGTTTAGTATTGATCACTAGAACTGTAACATACATTACTTATGTTCAGTATGTATCACTGGAACTGTAACATACATCACTTATGTTTAGTATATATCACTGGAACTATATATTACTTATGTTTAGTATGAATCATTATAACTTTAACATATATTACTTATGTTTAGTTTTATCACTGGAACTGTAACATACATTACTTATGTTTAGTACTTATTACTGGAATTGTTACATACATTACTTATGTTTAGTATTGATCACTAGAACTGTAATATACATTACTTATGCTTTGTGTTTATCATTGGAACTGTATCATACATTACTTATGTTTAGTATTTACCACTGGAAATGTAACATACATCAGTGTTCGATATATGCCAAGGTCATTCGTTTTGTTTTTGTTTCCTTCCCTTTCTTATGGCGATTTCATCAGTCAAATTGTCTGATGAGAGTGGCGAAAATCGCCATAGCTAATTGAAGATTATATAAACACCATTAATGTTTTTAATATAAAAAACGGTTATTTCTAATTAACGACAGTTCGTGTAACAACTTAGATTACGTAATATTGCATATTGATATTTAGTACATCTAATTTTATAGTGCTTTATTCTATATCAGTTTCATTATGCAATTAAAGGAAATTAATATGTGTTACATAATATTACAATGTTTCATGCAATATTACATGTCTACTAATTGAACTTTAAACATATTCACACCCTTGTGAATAAAAAGTCACTTTGTGGCATATATCGACACTACACCAACTAGTTGTTGATTACTTACTTCCCAGAATGAACAATGCGCATACAATATTTATGTTTAGTATATATCACTAAAACTGTAATATACATTACTTATGTTTAGTATTGATCACTGGCACTGTAACATACATTACTTATGTTTAGTATGTATCACCGGAACTGTAACATACATTATTTATGTTTAGTATTTATCACTGGAACTGTAACATGCATTACTTAATGCTTAGTATGTATCACTAGAACCGTAACATACATTACTTATGTTTAGTATGAATCACTAGAACTGTAACTTACATTACGTATGTTTAGTATTTATCACTAGAACTTTAACATACATTACTTATGTTTAGTATGTATCACTAGAACTATGACATACATGACTTATGTTTACTATGTATCACTGGAACAGTAACATACATTACTTATGTTTTGTATTGATCACTGGAACTGTAACATACATTACTTATGTTTAGTATGTATCACTGGAACTGGAACATACATTACTTATGTTTAATATGTATCACTAAAACTGTAACATATATTACTTATGTTTAGTATTCATCACTGGAACTGTAACATACATTACTTATGTTTAGTATGTATCACTGGAACTTTTACATACATTACTTATGTTTAGTATGTATCACTGGAAGTGTAACATACATTACTTATGTTTAATATGTATCACTGTAACTGTAACATACATTACTTATGTTTAGTACACATTACTGGAACTGTAACATACATTAATTATGTTTAGTATTTATCACTGGAACTCTAACATCAATTGATTTTGTTTAGTATTTATCACTGGAACTGTAATATACATTACTTATGTTGATTTTTATCACTGGAACTGTAACATGCATTACTTATGTTTGGTATGTATCACTGGAACTGTAACATACATTACTTATGCTTAGTATTTCTCACTGTAACTGTAACATACATTACTTATGTTTAGTAATGATCAATAAAACTGTAACATATATTACTTATGTTTATCACTAGAACTGTAACGTACAATACTTATGTTTAGTATTTATCACTGGAACTGTAACATACATTACTTATGTTTAGTATGTATCACTGTAACTGTAACATACATTAATTTTGTTTAATATTGATCATTGTAACTGTAACATACATAACTTATGTTTAGTATTAATCACTGGAACTGTAACATGCATTACGTATTCTTAGTATGTATCACTGGAACTGTAAAATACATTACTTATGCTTAGTATTTATCACTGGAACTGTAACATACATTACTTATGTTTAATATTGATCACTAGAACTGTAACAATCATCACTTATGTTTAGTATTGATCACTGGAACTGTAACATACATTACTTATGATTAGAATGTATCAATGGAACTGTAATATACATTACTTATGCTTAGTATTTATCACTGGATCTGTAACATACATTACTTATGTTTAGTATTGATCACTAGAGCTGTAAAACACATTACTTATGCTTAGGATTTATCACTGGAACTGTTACATACATTATTTATGTTTAGTATTTATCACTGGAACTGTAACATACATTACTAATGTTTAGTATTTATAACTGGAACTGTAACATACATTCATTATGTTTAGTATTTATCACTGGAACTGTATTTATCACTGGAACTGTATTTATCACTGGAACTGTAACTTTATTTATCACTGGAACTGTATTTATCACTGGAACTGTAACATATATTACTAATGTTTATTATTTATCACTGGAACTGTAACATACATTACTCATGTTTAATATTTATCACTACAACTGTAACATACATGACTCCTGTTTAGTATTTATCACTGGAACTGTAACATACATTACTTATGTTTAGTATGTATCACTGGAACTGTAACATACATTACTTATGCTTAGTATTTATCACTGGAACTGTAACATACATTACTTATGTTAAGTATTTATCACTGGAAATGTAACATACATTACTTATGTTTAGTAGTTACCACTGGTACTGTAACATGCATTACTTATATTTAGTATTTATCACTGTAACTGTTAAATACATTACTCAGGTTTAGAATTGATCGCTAGAACTATAACATACATTATTTATGTTTAGTATTTATCACTGGAGCTGTAACATACATTACTTATCTTTAGTATTTATTCCCAGAATTTTAACATACATTACCTATGTTTAGTATGTATCACTAGAATTGTAACATACATTACTTATGTTTTGCATTTTCTCTAGAATTGTAACATACATTACTTATGTTTAGTACGTATCACTGGAACTGTAACATACATTACTTATGTTTAGTGTATATCACTAAAACTGTAACATACAATACTTATGTTTAGTATTTATCATTGGAACTTTAACATACATTACATATGTTTAGTATTTTCAATAGAATTGTAACATACATTACTTATGTTTAGTAAGTATCACTGGAACTGTAACATACATTACTTATGTTAAGTATATATCACTAAATCTGTAACATACATTACTTATGTTAAGTATTTATCATTGGAACTTTAACATAGATTACTTATGTTTAGTATTTATCACTTGAACTCTAACATACATTACTTATGTTTAGTATTTATCACTGGAACTGTAACATACATTACTTATGTTCAGTATGTTTCACTGGAACTGTAACATACATTACTTATGTTTAGTATGTATCACTAAAACTGTAACATACATTAATTATGCTTAGTATTTATCTCTGGAACTGTAATATACATTACTTATGTTTAGTTTTTATCACTGGAACTGTAACGTATATTGCTTATGTTTAATATTTATCACCATAACTGTAACGTACATTACTTATGTTTAGTATTCATCACTGGAACTGTAACGTACATTACTTATGTTTAGTATTCGTCACTAGAACTGTAACGGACATAAATCATGTTTAGTATTTATCTCTAGAACTTTAATATAGCTTACTCATGTTTAGTATTTATCACTAGAACTGTAACAATTTATCACTGTAACTGTAACATAAATTACCCATGTTTAGTATTTATCACTAGAACTGTAACATACATTACTTATGTTTAGTATGTATCACTGGAACTGTAACATGCATTACTTATGCTTAGTATTTATCACTGGGTCTGTAACATACATTACTTGTGTTTAGTATTCATCACTGGAACTGTAACATACATTATTCATGTTTAGTATGTATCACCAGAACAGCAACATACATTACTTATGTTTAATATGTATCACCAGAACTGTAGCATACATCCCTTATGTTTAGTATGTATCACTAGAACTGTAAATTACATTACTTATGTTTAGAATTCATCACTGGAACTGTAACATACATTACATATGTTTAGTAGGTATCACTGGAACTGAAACATACATTTCTTATGTTTAATATTGATCCCTAGAACTGTAACATACATTACTTATGTTTAGTATGTATCATTAGAACATTAACATACACTACTTATGTTTAGTATTGATCTCTAGAACTGTAACATACATTACTTATGTTTAGTATGTATCACTGGAACTGTAACATACATTACTTATGTTTAGTATGTATCACTAGAACTGTAACATACATTACTTATGTTTACTATGTATCACTGGAACTGTAGCATACGTTACTTATGTTTAGTAATTATCACTGGAACAGTAACATACATTACTTATATTAAGTATGTATCACTAGAAATGTAACATACATTAATTATGTTTAGTATGTATCACTGGAATTGTAACACACATTACTTATGTTTAGTATGTATCACTAGAACTGTAACATACATTACTTATGTTTACTATGTATCACTGGAACTGTAGCATACGTTACTTATGTTTAGTAGTTATCACTGGAACAGTAACATACATTACTTATATTAAGTATGTATCACTAGAAATGTAACATACATTAATTATGTTTAGTATTTATCACTGGAATTTTAACATACATTACTTATGTTTAGTATGTATCGCTGGAACTGTAACATACATTACTTTTGTTTAGTATGTATCACCAAAAACGTAACATACATGAATTATGCTTAGCATTTATCACGCGAACTGTAACATATATTACTTATGTGTAATTGTTATCACTGGAACTGTAACGCCTATTGCTTATGTTCAGTATTTATCACCAGAACTGTAACGTACATTACTTATGTTTAGTATTGATCACTGGAACTGTAACGTATATTACATATGTTTAGTATTGATCACTGTAACTGTAACATACATAACTCATGTTTACTATTTATCACTAGAACTTTAACATACATTACTCATGTTTAGTATTTATCACTAGAACAGTAACATACATTACTTATGTCTAGTATTTATCACTAGAACTGTAACATACATTACTCAAGTTTATTATTGATCAGTAGAACTGTATCATACATTACTTATGTTTAGTATTGATCACCATAACTGTTACATATATTACCTATGTTTAGTATTTATAACTAGAACTGTAACATACATTTTTTATGTTATGTTTGTCATTTATCACTGGAACAGTAACATACATTACTTATGTTTTGTATTAATCACTGGAACTGTAACATACATTACCAATGTTCAGTATGTATCACTAGAACTGTAACATACTTTACTTATGTTTAGTATTTTCACTAGAACTGTAACATACATTATTCACGTTTAGTATGTATCACCAGAACAGCAACATACATTACTTATGTTAAATATGTATCACCAGAACTATAGCATACATCCCTTATGTTTAGTATGTATCACTAGAACTGCAAATTACATTACTTATGTTTAGTATTCATCACTGGAACTGTAACATACATTACTTATGTTTAGTATGTATCACTGTAACTGTAACATACATTACTTATGTTTAATATTTATCCCTAGAACTGTAACATACATTACTTATGTTTAGTATGTATCATTAGAACATTAACATACACTACTTATGTTTAGTATTTATCTCTAGAACTGTAACATACATTACTTATGTTTAGTGTGTATCACTGGAACTGTAAAATACATTACTTATGTTTACTATGTATCACTGGACCTGTAACATACATTACTTATGTTTAGTAATTATCACTGGAACAGTAACATACATTACTTATATTAAGTATGTATCACTAGAAATGTAACATACATTAATTATGTTTAGTATGTATCACTGTAATTGTAACACACATTACTTATGTTCAGTATGTATCACTAGAACTGTAACATACATTGCTTATGTTTATTATATATCACTGTAACTGTAACATACATAACTTATGTTTAGTATGTATCTCTACAAATCTAACATACATTACTTATGTTTAGAATGTATCACTGGAAATGTAACAAACATTACTTATGTTTAGTGTTGATATACATACATTACTTATGTTTAGTAATTATCAATGGAACAGTAACATACATTACTTATGTTAAGTATGTATCACTAGAAATGTAACATACATTAATTATGTTTAGTATGTATCACTGTAATTGTAACACACATTACTTATGTTCAGTATGTATCACTAGAACTGTAACATACATAACTTATGTTTAGTATGTTTCTCTACAAATGTAACATACATTACTTATGTTTAGAATGTATCACTGGAAATGTAACAAACATTACTTATGTTTAGTATTGATCACTGGAACTGTAACATACATTACTGATGTTTAGGATGTATCACTGGACCTGTAACATACATTAAATAGTTTCAGTATTGATCACTGGAACTGTAACATACATTATTTATATTTAGTATTCATCACTGTAATTGTAACATAAATTACTTATGTTTAGTATGTATCATTAGAACTGTAAAATACATTACTTATATTCAGTATGTATCACTATCACTAGAACTGTAATACACATTACCTATGTTTAGTATGTATCCCTGGAACTGTAACATACATTACTTATGTTTAGTATGTATCCCTAGAACTGTGACTTACATTACTTATGTTTAGTAGAAATCACTAGAACTGTAACATACATTACTTATGTTTAGTATGTATCACTCAAACTGTAACTTACATCACTGATGTTTAGTATGTATCACTAGAACTGTAACATACATTACTTATGTTTAGTATGTATCACTAGAACTGTAACATACATTACTTATGTTTAGTATGTATCTCTAAAACTGTAACATGCATTACGTACGTTTAGTATTGATCACTAGAGCTGTAACATACATTACTTATGATTAGTATTGATTACTGGAACTGTAACATACATTACTTACGTTTAGTATTGATCACTGGAATTGTAACATACATTACTTATGTTTAGTAATTATCACTGGAACAGTAACATACATTATTTATGTTAAGTATGTATCACTAGAACTGTAACATACATTACTTCTGTTTTGTATGTATCACTGGAACTGTAACATACATTACTTATGTTTAGTATTTATCACTGGAACTGTTACATACATTTCTTATGTTTAATATTTGTCACTGTAACTGTAACATACATAACTTATGTTCAGAATGTGTCACTAGAAGTGTAACATACATTACTTATGTTTAGTATTTATCACTGTAACTGTAACATACATTACTTATGTTTAGAATTTATCACTAGAACTGAAATATACATTACTTATGTTTGGTATTTATCACTGGAAATGTAATATACATTACTTATGTTTAGTATTTATCACTAAAACTGTAACATACATTACTTATGTTTAGTATGTATCACTGGAACTGTTACATACTTTAAATAGTTTTAGTATTGATCACTGGAACTGTAACATACATTATTTATATTTAGTATTCATCACTGTAATTGTAACATAAATTACTTATGTTTAGTATGTATCATTAGAACTGTAACATACAGTACTAATATTCAGTATGTATCACTATCACTAGAACTGTAACATACATTACCTATGTTTAGTATGTATCCCTGGAACTGTAACATACATTACTTATGTTTAGTATTTATCATTGGAACTGTTACATACATTACTTATGTTTAATATTTGTCACTGTAACTGTAACATACATTACTTATGTTCAGTATGTGTCACTAGAAGTGTAACATACATTGCTTATGTTTAGTATTTATCACTGTAACTGTAACATACATTACTTATGTTTAGTATTTATTACTAGAACTGTAATATACATTACTTATGTTTAGTATTTATCACTGGAAATGTAATATACATTACTAATGTTTAGTATTTATCACTAAAACTGTAACATACATTACGTATGCTTAGTATTTATCTCTGGAACTGTAACACACCTTACTTATGTTTAGTTTTTATCACTGGAACTGTAACGTATATTGCTTATGTTTAGTATTTATAACTAGAACTGTAACGTACATTACTTATGTTTAGTATTTATCACTGGAAATGTAACGTACATTAATTATGTTTAGTATTCGTCACTAGAACTGTAACATAATTTACTCATGTTTAGTATTTATCACTAGAACTTTAACATACATTACTCATGTATAGTATTTATCACTAGAAATGTTACATACATTACTCATTTTTAAAATTTATCACTATAACTGTAACATACATTATTCATGTTTAGTATGTATCACCAGAACTGTAACATGCATCACTTATGTTTATTTTTTATCACTGGAACTGTAACATATATGCCTTATGTTTAGTATTTATCACTGGAAATGTTACATACATTATTTATGTTTAGTATTAATCACTGGAACTGTAACATGCATTACTTATGTTCAGTATATATCACTAGAACTGTAACATACATTACTTTTGTTTAGTATTTTCACTAGAATTGTAACATACATTACTTCTGTTTAGTATGTATCACTGGAACTGTAGCATACACTACTTATGTTTAGTATTGATCACTGGAACTGTAACATACATTTCTTATGTTTAATATTTATCACAGTAACTGTAACATACATTACTTATGTTCAGTATGTGTCACTAGAACTCTAACATATATTACTTATGTTTAGTATTTATCTCTAGAACTGAAACATACATGACTTATGTTTAGTATTTATCACTTTAACTGTAATAAACATTACTTATGTTTAGTATTTATCACCAAAACTGTAACATACATTACGTAGGCTTAGTATTTATCACTGGAACTGAAACATACATTGCTTATGTTTAGTATTTATCTCTATAACTGTAACATACATTACCTATGTTTAGTATGTATCACTGGAACTGTAACATACATTACTTATGTTCAGTATTTATCACTAAAACTGTAACATACATTAATTATGCTTAGTATTTATCACTGGAACTGTTACATACATTACTTATGTTTAGTTTTTATCCCTGGTACTGTTACATATATTGCTTATGTTTAGTATTTATCACCAGAAATGTAACGTACATTACTTATGTTTAGTATTCATCACTGGAACTGTAACGTACATTACTTATGTTTAGTATTGTCACTAGAACTGTAACGTACATTACTCATGTTTAGTATTGATCACTAGAACTTTAATATAGCTTACTCATGTTTAGTATTTATCACTAGAACTGTAACAATTTATCACTGTAACTGTAAAATACATTACCCATGTTTAGTATTTATCACTAGAAATGTAACATACATTACTTATGTTTAGTATGTATCACTGGAACTGTAACATACATTACTTATGTTTAGTATTGATCACTTGAACTGTAACATACATCAATTATGTTTAATATTGATCACTAAAACTGTAACATGCATTACTTATACTTAGTATTTATCACTGGAACTGTAACATACATTACTTATGCTTAGTATTTGTTACTTGAACTGTAACATACATTACTTATGTTTAGTATTCATCACTGGAACTGTAACATACATTATTCATGTTTAGTAAGTATCACCAGAACAGCAACATACATTACTTATGTTTAATATGTATCACCAGAACTATAGCATACATCCCTTATGTTTAGTATGTATCACTAGAACTGCAAATTACATTACTTATGTTTAGTATTCATCACTGGAACTGTAACATACATTACTTATGTTTAGTATGTATCACTGTAACTGTCACATACTTTACTTATGTTTTATATTAATCCCTAGAATTGTAACATACATTACTTATGTTTAGTATGTATCATTAGAACATTAACATACACTACTTATGTTTAGTATTTATCTCTAGAACTGTAACATACATTACTTATGTTTAGTATGTATCACTGGAACTGTAATATACATAACTTATGTTTAGTATGTATCACTAGAACTGTAACATACATTACTTATGTTTACTATGTATCACTGGAACTGTAACATACATTACTTATGTTTAGTAATTATCAATGGAACAGTAACTTACATTACTTATGTTAAGTATGTATCACTAGAAATGTAACATACATTAATTATATTTAGTATGTATCACTGTAATTGAAACACACATTACTTATGTTCAGTATGTTTCACTAGAACTGTAACATACATTGCTTATGTTTATTATATATCACTGTAACTGTAACATACATAACTTATGTTTAGTATGTATCTCTACAAATCTAACATACATTACTTATGTTTAGAATGTATCACTGGAAATGTAACAAACATTACTTATGTTTAGTATTGATATACATACATTACTTATGTTTAGTAATTATCAATGGAACAGTAACATACATTACTTATGTTAAGTATGTATCACTAGAAATGTAACATACATTAATTATGTTTAGCATGTATCACTGTAATTTTAACACACATTACTTATGTTCAGTATGTATCACTAGAACTGTAACATACATTGCTTATGTTTATTATATATCACTGTAACTGTAACATACATAACTTATGTTTAGTATGTATCTCTACAAATGTAACATACATTACTTATGTTTAGAATGTATCACTGGAATTGTAACAAACATTACTTATGTTTAGTATTGATCACTGGAACTGTAACATACATTACTGATGTTTAGTATGGATCACTGGACCTGTAACATACATTAAATAGTTTTAGTATTGATCACTGGAACTGTAACATACATTATTTATATTTAGTATTCATCACTGTAATTGTAACATACATTACTGATGTTAAGTATGTATCACTGGAAATGTAACATACATTAAATAGTTTTAGTATTGATCACTGGAACTGTAACATACATTATTTATATTTAGTATTCATCACTGTAATTGTAACATAAATTACTTATGTTTAGTATGTATCATTAGAACTGTAAAATACATTACTTATATTCAGTATGTATCACTATCACTAGAACTGTAATATACATTACCTATGTTTAGTATGTATCCCTGGAACTGTAACATACATTACTTATGTTTAGTATGTATCCCTGGAACTGTGACTTACATTACTTATGTTTAGTAGAAATCACTAGAACTGTAACATACATTGCTTATGTTTATTATATATCACTGTAACTGTAACATACATAACTTATGTTTAGTATGTATCTCTACAAATGTAACATACATTACTTATGTTTAGAATGTATCACTGGAAATGTAACAAACATTACTTATGTTTAGTATTGATCACTGGAACTGTAACATACATTACTGATGTTTAGTATGTATCACTGGACCTGTAACATACATTAAATAGTTTTAGTATTGATCACTGGAACTGTAACATACATTATTTATATTTAGTATTCATCACTGTAATTGTAACATACATTACTTATGTTTAGTATGTATCACTGGAAATGTAACATACATTAAATAGTTTTAGTATTGATCACTGGAACTGTAACATACATTATTTATATTTAGTATTCATCACTGTAATTGTAACATAAATTACTTATGTTTAGTATGTATCATTAGAACTGTAAAATACATTACTTATATTCAGTATGTATCACTATCACTAGAACTGTAATATACATTACCTATGTTTAGTATGTATCCCTGGAACTGTAACATACATTACTTATGTTTAGTATGTATCCCTGGAACTGTGACTTACATTACTTATGTTTAGTAGAAATCACTAGAACTGTAACATACATTACTTATGTTTAGTATGTATCACTCAAACTGTAACTTACATCACTGATGTTTAGTATGTATCACTATAACTGTTACATACATTACTTATGTTTAGTATGTATCACTAGAACTGTAACATACATTACTTATGTTTAGTATGTATCACTAGAACTGTAACATGCATTACTTACGTTTAGTATTGATCACTAGAGCTGTAACATACATTACTTATGATTAGTATTGATCACTGGAACTGTAACATACATTACTTACGTTTAGTATTGATCACTGGAATTGTAACATACATTACTTATGTTTAGTAATTATCACCGGAACAGTAACATACATTATTTATGTTAAGTATGTATCACTAGAAATGTAACATACATTACTTATGTTTAGTATGTATCACTGGAATTGTAACACACATTACTTATGTTTAGTATGTATCACTAGAACTGTAACATACATTGCTTATGTTTAGTATATATCACTGGAACTGTAACATACATAACTTATGTTTAGTATGTATCTCTACAAATGTAACATACATAACTTATGTTTAGAATGTATCACTGGAAATGTAACATACATTAATTATATTTAGTATTTGATCACTGAAACTGTAACATACATTTGTTATGTTTAGTATGTATCACTGGAACTGTAACATACATTACATAGATTTAGTATTGATCACTGTAACTGTAACATACATTATTTATATCTAGTATTCATCACTGTAATTGTAACATACATTACTTATGTTTAGTATGTATCACTGGAACTGTTACATACATTAAATAGTTTTAGTATTGATCACTGGAACTGTAACATACATTAAATAGTTTTAGTATTGATCACTGTAATTGTAACATACATTACTTATGTTTAGTATGTATCCCTGGAACTGTAACTTACATTACTTATGTTTAGTATGTATCACTAGAACTGTGACATACATTACTTATGTTTAGTATGTATCACTAGAACTGTAACATGCATTACTTACGTTTAGTATTGATCACTAAAACTGTAACATACATTACTTATGATTAGTATTGATCACTAGAACTGTAACATACATTACTTACGTTTAGTATTGATCACTGGAATTGTAACATACATTACTTATGTTTAGTATTGATCACTAGAACTGTAACATACATTACTTATGTGAAGTATGCATAACTAGAACTGTGACATGCATTTCTTATGTTTAGAATGTATCACTGGAACTGATAGATACATTACTTATGTTTAGTATTTATCACTGGAACTGTAACATACATTATGTTTAGTATATATCACCGGAACTGTAACTTACATTACTCATGTTAAGTAATTATCACTGTAACTGTAACATACATTACTTATGTTTAGTATTTGTCACTTGAACTGTAACATACATTACTCATGTTTAGTATTTATCACTAGAACTGTAACATAAATAATCTATGTTTAGTATTTATCACTGTAACTGTAACATACATTACTTATGTTTAGTATTTATCACTGGAATTGTAACATACATTACTTATGTTTAGTATTTATCACTGGAACTGTAACATATATTACTTTATGTTTAGTATTAATCACTTTAACTGTAACATACATTACTCCTCATGTTTAGTATTTATCCTTAGAACTGTAACATACATTACTTATGTTTAGTATGTATCACTAGAACTGTAACATACATTACTTATGTTTAGTATTTATCACTGGAACTGTAACATACATTACTTATGTTTAGTATTAATCACTGTTACTGTAACATACATTACTTATGTTTAGTATGTATCACTAGAACTGTAACATACATCACTTATGCTTAGTATGTATCACTGGAACTGTAGCATACATTACTTATGCTTAATATGTATCACTAGAACTGGAATGCTAAGTCGTAAATGACGAAACCTTAGTTTTGAAAATCGGTGGAGAAATAAGTATGTTACAGCCAAAATATATTATGATAGGGTTTTCCCATGTAAACCCTTTGTTGCTATGACAACAGAACATTATATAATATCAAATAACGTAGTTAGCTTTAATATGCTGTGATGCAAATATGTTGTGATGCAACTTCCAGGGTGTCTTAATTAGATTTATTCAAAACAGTATAAGCATTTTATACAGAAATTCTAGAAACATTGTTTTCGCATCTGAAGTTTTTACTTCTCTGACAGCGGATTTTGAAAACTTATTAAAGTATTTTTATTTACCACTAAAATATCTGTTTCAGTAATATATATCTTTTTAAGGCACACGTTAAATTCTGTCTGAAAAGTAAAAAAAAAAGAAGATGTTTGCAGGAACACGCGCCCCCAAACAAACATTCTACAATCAATACATGTATACCTGAATACTAGTGTTCAGCTAGTATTCAACGAGTTGTGTTTAACCCGGTTTGCGTTTAGAAAAGGGAGGTTAACGCAAACAGTGTTTAACACAACTCGTTGTAAAAGGGAGGTAAATGCAAACGAGGTTTAGCACAACTCGTTCAATACACAATATCTTTTATTCACTCAATTAACATTTACATGAATATATGAGGTATGTATAACAACATTTAAATCATCATCGAGGCTCATAAGTATCATAGAAGACAGATATTATAGATATAATACGACATGGTTAATTACAAAAGAGTAATGCAGTTTGGTAATAGCTGGGAGAATGAGGATAAATGAAAAAAAAGATCTTCCAGGAAGTCCTCATTTATCATATAACTAAAGATCTGTTTTGTATACACATATATGGGAGAGTTCTTCATTTATTTGTTGGCAAATGCATGGCAAAATAATGTCGAAACCAATACATAATTAAACAAAAAACATTGTGCATCCACCACTTTAATACCTGAAATCGTGATACGTATGAACTTACCATAAACCACTAGTGTCTAATGTGTTACTTTTAAAATGTTCCAGTGAATTTAATATTCATATTAATATTTGAAACAGGTGAATCTAAAGAGCCAACAACAACAACTACCAATCCAGCCCCAGCCCGACCCCGCAATAGTTTCCTTTTTAAAATGTTCTAATGAATTTATTATTCATTAATATTTGAAACAGGTGAAACTGAAGAGCCAACAACAACAACAACAACAACTACCACTCCATCCCCAGCCTCTGCAGACAATGGATGTATAGATTTGGACTGGAACACTTGGAGTTGCCAGAAGCTCTCCGAATACTTCCTTGCAAAATACAAATTCACCCCACGAGACTGGTGCCGTGACCCGCAATGGAAAGGCAGTTGCTGCGCACTGTGTGCGGGTAAGCAGTGTTCGTCTGTATTTTAAAGTCCCTATCCCGCCATCAACAAGCGAAGTTTACAACAGATGTATACCGTTTCTAAACCTACTGAAGACGACTTATATATATGATTTACATTTTTTGAAATGCAAATTAGACTATAGACACAATATAAGCAGCTTTAACCAGAAAAGCCAAAACTCAAAATTTGAACTTCAAATTAAGAATTGCCAGCTGTGAATTCATTTTATTCATATTCAATCAAGTATTTTATGAACCTGTGAATAAACTTATACTTTATTTTATGACATGAACACCTGGTTAGGGTTTGGATAAACGATTTTATAGTGTAATTTTGCCATTATTTGACGTGTTAGTACATTTAAAGGAACACACAACGATCTTGAAGTTTGTATCAATATTAAAATTAAAACCACGATTTATTAATCCAGTATCATTTTTTGACTTGTTGTTATATGGTGTGGGAGGGTTGGTGCGGTTGTCCGACCAAAGTTGACGTTTCAAAATGTCTCGTAAGGGTCCAATGTCTAGTTAGGAAATTCCTCACGGATGTATATCTCACACCCAGTGTTGTATGTGTACCCTTGTTTTGTGAATTCATCTGTTCACTTAGGTTTATGATCAATTTTTTATATAGCCAATGTAAGCCAATTAACAGACAATCCAAGTATATTTATGTCTGTCTATACGAATTGTATATAGGTTAACGATTTTACCAGGAAAACAATATCCTGCCGCAAAAAAGTTTTCAGCCTGAGGGTTCATCAGTTGCTATAAAATCTCAACCTATTCCTTTTATAGCGTTTTTAGCTCAATATATTATTTATACAGATTTCAAAATCATTTCCATATGTCTTGAATTTTTCATATATTTGTAACTCACGTGCCAAGGTTGTAGTTACATTTCACTGACTGTATATTCTAATAATCACTTTCTTATGCAGATTATTAGCAAGAGAAATATTTAATGTGTCGTATATATGGAACTAAACCCCGTTTCTATACGTTGGATTCTGGATTGGTACCAGATTATATTTTACATATTTTATATTTTCCTTTTTAAAATGTTCTATTGAATTTATTATTCATAAATTTTTGAAACAGGTGAAACTGAAGAGCCAACAACAACAACTACCACTCCAGCCCCAGCCCCAGACTCTGCAGACACTGGATGTGTAGATTTGGGCTGGAACACTTGGAGTTTCCAGAAGCTCTCCGAATACTTCCTTGCAACGTACAAATTCACCCCACGAGACTGGTGCCGTGACCCGCAATGGAAAGGCAATTGCTGCGCAATGTGTGCGGGTAAGCAGTGTTCGTCTGTATTTTAAAGTCCCTATCCCGCCATCAACAAGCGAAGTTTACAACAGATGTATACCGTTTGATAGTGTAATGTTGCCGTTATTTGACAGGTTAGTACATTTAAAAGAACACACAACGATTTTGAAGTTTGTATCAAGATTAAAATTAAAACCACGATTTATTAATCCAGTATAATTTTTTGACTTGTTGCTAAATGGTGGGGGTGAGGATGCGGGTGTCCGACCAAAGTTGACTTTTCAAAATGTCTCCTAAGGGTCCAATGCCTAGTTAGGAAATTCCTCACGGGTGTATATCTCACACCCAGTGTTTTATGAGTGCCTTTGTTTGTGAATTCATTTGTTTCTGCATAATGCACACTTAGATTTATGATCAATTTGTATTTATATAGCCAGTGTAAACCAATTTACAGGCAATGCAAGTATATTTATGTCTGTCTATACGAACTGAATATAGGTTGACGATTTTACCAGGAAAACAATATCCTGCCACAAAAATAGTTTTCAGCCCAAGGGCCTTATCAGTTGCTATAAAATCTCAACCTATTCCTTTTTAAGCGTTTTAGCTCAATATATTATTTATAAAGATTTCAAAATCATTGCAATATGGCTTGGATTTTTCGTTTATTAGCAACTCACATGCCGAGATGGTAGTTACATTTTACTGACTGTATACTCTAATAATGTCGCTTTCTTATGCAGATTGTTAGCAAGAGAAATATTTAATGTGTCGTATATACGGAACTAAACCCCGTTTCTATACGTTGGATTCTGGATTGGTACCAGATTATATTTTACTTATTTTATAGACGGCTGGACGTTGGGTTGGTACCAAGATATATTCAAGTCAGCCCTGAATCATATTAAAGATTGTTTAATGTTTGGCTTGACGCTGGGTTGGTACTAGACTATATTAAGTCAGCCGTGTAATCACATTAAATTTAATTGTCTCTTCTTTCTAGTTACTGTTTCTTTTCCTAAAAGTAGCCTATACTAAATTGGCAGACTGACGCTGGGTTGGTACCAGACTAAATTAAGTCCGACTTTTAATCACATTAAAGTAAATTGCCTCTTCTGTATTGTTATTATTTATTTTCTTAAGAATAACCTATATTAAATAGACAGACTGATGCTGGGTTGGTACCTGGCTATATTAAGTCAGTTATATTAAATCAATCTATCCCCATTATCAACATAAGGTTTGATTTCATAGCGTTATTTTGGAAGTACATATATTACTGTCAATCGGGGTTAGTACCCGTATTTCCGGGGCTAGTAACCGTTCATTATAGCTATTCACGGGGTTAGTACCCGATTTTCATTAAACAGAATAGTTTCTCTATGATACGTGCTTAAACTGGTTTTTACCAGACTATTCCCAATTAATTATTCAGAAAGAATAAGCAATGAACATTATTTGATAACTATTGTTTTTAGTTGTATTTGACAAAAAATAAAAGTGTGCCTAAATACTTTAGGAACCAACAGTCAGAATGAAAACATAGCAGAGTAAATTGAATTTAATGTGATTACACGGCTGATTTAATATAGTCTGGTACCAACCAAGCGTCAAGCCAAACAATCTTTAATATGATTAAGGGCTGACTTGAATATATCTTGGTACCAACCCATCGTCCAGCCGTCTATAAAATAAGTAAAATATAATCTGGTACCAACCCAGAATCCAACTTATAGAAACGGGGTTTAGTTCCGTATATACGACACATTAAATATTTCTCTTGCTAATAATCTGCATAAGAAAGTGACATTATTAGAGTATACAGTCAGTAAAATGTAACTACCACCTTGGCACGTGAGTTATAAATATACGAAAAATACAAGTCATATGGCAATGATTTTGAAATCTTTATGAATAATATATTGAACTGAAAACGCTACAAAAGGAATAGGTTGAGATTTTATAGCAACTGATGAAGGCCCTCCGGCTGAAAACGTTTTTGCGACAGGATATTGTTTTCCTGGTAAAATCGTTAACCTATATACAATGCGTATAGACAGACATAAATATACTTGCATTGCCTGTAAATTGGTTTACATTGGCTATATAAATACAAATTGATCATAAATCTAAGTGTGCATAATGCAGAACTAAATGAATTCACAAAACAAGGGCACGTATAAAACACTGGGTGTGAGATATACACCCGTGAGGAATTTTCTAACTAGGCATGGGACCCTTACGACACATTTTGAAACGTCAACTTTGGTAGGACACCCGAACCCCCCACATAACAATGAATTTATTATTCATATTAATATTTGAAACATGTGAATCTGAAGAGCCAACAACAACACTACCACTCCAGCCCCAGCCCGACCACGCAATAGTTCCATTTTTAAAAAGTTCTAATGTATTTATTATTCATATTAATATTTGAAACAGGTGAAACTGAAGAGCCAACAACAACAACTACCACTCCTGCCCCTGCAGACACCGGATGTGTAGATTTGGGCTGGAACACTTGGAGTTGCCAGAAGCTCTCCGAATACTTCCTTGCAACGTACAAATTCACCCCACAAGGCTGGTGCCGTGACCCGCAATGGAAAGGCAATTGCTGCGCACTGTGTGCAGGTAAGCAGTCTTCGTCTGTATTTTAAAGTCTCTATCTCGCCATCAACAAGCGAAGTTTACAACAGATGTATTTCTAAACCTACTGACAACTTATATATATGATTTACATATTTTGAAATGCAAGCTAGACTATAGACACAATGTAAACAGTTTGAACCAGACAAGCCAAAACACAAAATTTGAGCTTCGAATTAAGAATTGCCAGCTGATAATTCATTTTATGCATATTCAATCGAGTATTTTGAGAACCCGTGAATAAAATTATACTTTATTTTATGACATGCACATCTGGTTAGGGTTTGCATAAACGATTTTGTAGTGTAATTTTGCCGTTATGTGACGGGTTATTACATTTAAAGGAACACACAACGATCTTGAAGTTTGATCAAGATTAAAATTAAAACCACGATGTAATAACCCAGAATCATCTTGACTTTGGAGTTTTCAAATTGTTGTCGTTTTTCTGCCATATACTGAGAGTATAATATCATCAACCATTATGTATATGAAAACACAATTGACTTAAAAATATTCAAATACTATTATTATTATTAATTACTTGCAAAAATGCAAGTTATGAGGAAAAACTAATGGGACACGGTCAGTTAACACAAACATCAACATTGCCATGTGTCCCCTGAAGGACTAGATATAATAATAATAATTATAATAATAATAATAATAATAATAATCTTATCAATGTGATGAAGAGCAATATACATACATCGTCGTATGTTGATGTAGGTTGGTTAGAGAACGTCTATTTCTGTTATTCTATGGTGAATTCCGGTATATTTCGGAAGATTCCGGTATATTTCGGTAACAGGTTTGTTCGGTTAATTATATGCACCGAAATTGTTAGACGTGAGAATCATGGCCTTTGTGGTAGTGTGTACCTACCATAGAGTAATGATTCTTAGTTCTTTAATTGTCTACAGGACCCCGTACCGACCCCCGTACGCTCTTTTCGCGCGATGTTCTGAAGGCATCAAGCAATGCCTGCATAAACAACCACCGTATTTCAATAGAACAAACCTTACATACCATAACTGCATTCAGAAAACTGACCAAAGAGAGGAAAGACACGACGATATTGTCAGTGCTCGAAGACCACTGTTAGAAATTCCGACATTTTCGTTCGAAATAGTCTCATTGTCGTGTGATGTCTCGTTCCCTATTTGGACACTTAACCCCGCCCTACTCACACACCTGACGCTTTCATGGTAACGGTGTCGATTTGTGTCAGCTACGGGCGGGTTTAAGTTTCCAAATACGGAATTAGAGTCAGCGCGAGATTTGTCGAAATGTAAACATTCCAGAAAATGTCTGCTTAGAAAACATGGACAGTCGTACGAAAATGCCTAAGATCGACAAGATATTCTTCCCTTTGGTGAGTTTTATGCATGCAGGCGTGGTATATAAAGTTTAATCTAATGAATACGGCGGTTGTTGATGCAGGCATTGCTTGATTTCTTCAGAAACCCATATAAAGGGTGGCATCGTAGCTCTATGGTATAGGTATACAACAGCAGCAGCTACGAAATCATCGGACATTGAACGCTTACATTAACCCTGTGCGTAACCTAGTACACACATAGTACTGTGCAGAATGAATTTCGTTGTAACTACTAACTAAGGCTCACTCATTATGTTTTGATATTTTAGAAAGTAAACAATATCATTATTTGTCAAATTTAATGAAGACAAAATACTGCTTTAGATTATTGTATGGATGACATTTTAACGATACTTAATTTGTAAAATAAAACATATTTTCTCAAATTATTATAAGAAATATGTGACTAGATGCTCTATTAATTTTTTTCCTATGAAATCGAATATGCAGACACGAGCTAAACCAGAATCACAGTGATGTGCTTATTTAGCAGAAAGGATGTCTCAAACACTGTTTTACATATTCTAGATCATGTGGCGCTTGCTTATTTTTAAGACAAACTTCTAGAAGCTTTCTTGTATTTTTTTTTTGTGAAGCGGCAGCCATTTTTCCGATATTCTGGTATAGTTAAAGGCGTTTCCGATTGACACAGACACACCTGACTATGCAATATTTTATAAATGTCTAAATAAAAAAGGCCCGAAAACCTCATTTAGTATATTAACCAAATAAATGTGGATAGTCAAACATACTGTAATAATATTAATACATTTTTTACCGACATTGTGGTTCCGGTTTCTTTTTTTTTCTGCACAAAGTGTCAAGACGCGTGTATTTAAAAAAATCAAGGATCGACGATGATCAAGACTAAGTTTTGCAGGGTGTTAATGGTATGCAAAAACAAGAATGAAAGATTCTTATATATCCATTTTCCTACGAACTAAATTGTTCAATGTATTGCTTATATATACTTTCAGATAATGGTATTTAGTGATCTCAAGCTGGACATGTGACTTAAACAGATTCGGGAACCACCATCTATGTAGATGTGTAAACTGTTACGTGTTGTTGTATTTTTACCTAAAATTAACGTACGTTTAAAGTACGTGTGTGCGTGAATACGTATGCAGTTGGATACATGCTCAATTGCATGTCATGTATCTTTCGGGATATCATACAATTTATTTCGTTTGAAAGGAGCGAATAAGCAAAGTTATATAAACGCGCCGTCTACTTGTATTTCATACATGCGTAGATGTAATAATGGTCAGTGCACGTGATGTTTCACGTGGTGTTTGAATTCTGGCCATTCTAGTTCTGGACGACGGGGGTTAACACGGTTTTAAAAGCGTTCCTAGTTAAATTTTATGATTTTAGAATTAAATTCTTAAAAGAAACTGACGGGTACGTTTTTGTGGTTATAAAGCATTTATTATTGTGTTTGTTTATGTCGGTCGTTGCAGACATTTGTCTAAATTACATCGGTCGTTGCAGACACTTGTCTAAATTACATCGGTCGCTGCAGACACTTGTCTAAATTACTGTATAATAAATACAAATATAAATTGAGTATAATTTTAGCATAATTTTAGCATTTCGTTGTTTTATAAGTTTGCTTAGGTGTAATGAGAGAACACTTTATATATTGTGACTGTATTTTGTTGTTGTTGTTGTGAAAAAAATGTTCTGCATTCCAAATTTTCTTTTGTCAGTACAGTACATTTTTAAAAACGCAACATTTTTGATTTTCGATAAGTTTCAGTCCGCTTTTTTGTTTATCAAATCAAGATTGTATTTTATGTTAGTCCCAAAGGTTAACATATGGCGAGAAACAGCTGCATAAGATTTTCTCTACTTCTTCCAGTAAAACCACATTTTGCACGATGACTTCACTTCCACTCTAAATATTCAAAAAAATATCAAGTTTTGCGTTTTCAAATGTACTGAGTCTATAAGTTGATTTATAGTTTATAAAATCTCTTTCATCCAATGAGCATTGAGATATTTTCAAATGTTTGACCCTCGAATTTTCATATTGAACCAAGATTTGCAATATCTATTAAGTGATTTTGTTAAGTGAAGTGCTGATTCTTACGGATGGCGGGAGGTGTACAGTACTGGTACTACCAAGGAAAGAGTAGGTGGTCTGCCTCCATCACAGACAAATTGACCGTCATACATAACCTTACATTTGCTGAAAATGACGTAAAACACCATACAAACAAAACAAATTAACTTATTAGACTTCCAAATAAGTAAGTAAATTGTTTATTATAATGACATGTGTACAAGTATCAACATAATATTCAAATATACGACATGGATATTACACCAGGTCCAATGAACCTATTAGTCACCTATACACAATTTTCATAATAGACGTGATATACGAAAGATAATACAAAAGTATATTATTTACAAAAATCTGCGCTCCAGATATATATCATAATCATATCACTTTTACTTAAATATAAAATGCGAGAGTATGAAACACAAGTATACTTATTATAAATGGCAGAGAAATATTGAGAAACTAAGCTCTGCCTACCTTTCTTCTGCAATGTGCAGTGGTAAACATGTGTTTACACAGTCATTTTAGTTTAGACAAGCTTTGGGGCTGCACCCTTATTAGGAGTTCAGTTCTGTTGAAGAATAATTTAATAAAGCGTCACTCATGTTGAGACCAGAGCATGCACGGATTTAGGAAAAATCTGAGAAATTATGAAAATTCGAATGACAAAGTCCTCTTGTTTTATTTCCTTTTCTTTTTCTTTTCTTTCTTTCTTTCTTTCTTTCTTTCTTTATTTCTTTATTTATTAATTAATTTATTTTATTTATTTATATGTTTATTTATTAATTCATTTATTTTTGTCGTCAACATTTTTTTTAATTGCACTGCCTCTTCCGCATCCCAACCACTCCCACCTCTAAGTATTATTTAGAGGCTATGACGTGAACTTTTAACAATTAAGAAACTCTAAGGGACGGAGCGCAGCGATTTACCGGGGTATCTTATTTGTTAAAATTTCACTTCTTAGCCGCTAACTGACTTAGTGTTTGTCCTACTTTTCCCCCGCGCTTCTACGAAACCACGCCTCTTAAAACATTCGCGCTTCTACTAAATCCGCCTCCTTGTGTCCAAACAAGCGCGTGTCATTTAGTAAGCGATTACCTAATGATTAAATGGTTAAAATTGGTGATCGTTAGAAATTTACATGAATAAGTTCGCCATTTTTTTAAAATTACTCACCGTCTGATTGAAGGAAAAAGTAGGGCAAAGACTAAAATTTAAAGTTATAAGAACCATGTGTAACCTATCTATTTACACACCCCATAACTGAGTCCGGCTCTAAGATGTGTTCGCCATCAGTTACATTTGGGGGTTTATTCGGGATATCTTCGAAAAAGTTGCAAACACTCGCAGTGATTGCGCTTAATCAATAACAATTCAAAGACAGATACAATTTCAATCAGATGCCATTATGGGGATGTATGTGTAATCAGAACAGACTTCAGTAATGCCACTGTCAAATGGCAAGCATCATTGTAAATGATGAATAAAAAATCCATTTCCGCGGTGATGTACACCGGATATAGCTGCTATAGTGATCAGAAAAATACAGAAAATGGTGATTTTGTTTCTTCCCAAGGTAAGTGTACATCTAATTGACATACATGTATATCAATCAAACCAAATGAACACCGCACCAGTTTTTCAGTTACTTTCATGTTTAATTGAGCCTCGAAAGATGTCGATTCAGCTAGTACTATACAAACATGTGAAAATATATGATTTAAATATGTGCCGATTACTGTCAAATTTAGATTCGCAGTAAAAAATATCAGTTTATGTTTTGCATTCTGAAGAGTACGATTTCATCATTATCATACTAACTATGTGTGTTCAAAAGTTTGACCTTTTAGGTTTTCAAATTAATGTATTATTTGCCAAATATCATGTACGTTATTGTACAGTGTATAGCATTATTGTGCACAGGTACTGGTAAATGTACAGGGTATATATAGTATGAGAAATTGTATATCTCGAGTAAATTACGTCATATATATCTGTAAATATGACATCTGTAAATACACTGGACCGATGTCCTAACACCACCAATAGATTTTTGTGTGATATTACTTATAAAGTATCAAACGTACTGTGAATTGTCAAGTAAAAGTAGTAAAAGACATGATTGTAAGCAAAAATAATGCATTATTAACAAATTGATGGAGATAGCAGTTTTTTCTCTAATTTTCGAATTAATTAATATCGCATAAATGATAAGTTTATACAAAATGGAAAGAATAGTCAATGTCCAATAAACATGTCAAAAAATAAATCATTGATTGCTTCAACGAAAATTCATAAAATTAAGTCACTTAAAATCCCCAAAACATGTATAACATCCTGACAAAAACATGTTACTGCAATGAGTTCCAAATTTCGGGAGTATGGTTTAGGTCCCCATCTTTGATTTTTTTGATAAAAAAAAAATAATGTGCGCATAAAACATTTATCTACAAAATGCATATTGTTTCTACATGATTGCAATTATGTATTATTTTACAAGTAGCGGATCACAATGTTATATGGTATCAAATAAAAACTCGTTATTATTACTGGTAAATATATACCAATCTTGGGATAGCTGGCTTTGTTATTAGATAATACGGGTTGTTGCGTATTGACATGTTTTCGCATACTTCATATCCTGAACCCTAGAGTGGATTTCGATAAAATTTGGCAAATGCATCAGTATGAAGCATAATTTCACATACCGTCATCATGTTCCGGTTCGTTTTCTTGACAGATGTATTGCCCTTGTATTTTATAAAAGCAAACATTGTCTACTTTTTGTCTACTGTTTTAATAAAATGTCTCAGGAAATATCGGAATTTAAAAAGGTTTTCCATCTATGAAGCCCCTATTCTGGCTATGTCAGTGGCCATAACTCAGCCGTTATAGGTCTGATGCAACAATGAATACCTAGGTGCATAAGTGCATATGCTATTAAACGTTTCATGAATGTGAGTCATATAGTTTAAGCTGAGCGCACGAAACAAGTACATATTCCTATATTGGCTAAGCCAGCGGCCGTAACTCATGCATTACATGTCTGACAAATATAGTTGCATTAATTCCAAGCTTAATATTTGTGTTAGGTTTCATGAATGCGAGGGAATTAGATTTTGCTGAGTACGCGACACATACGGACGAACAAGAGCGGATCTATATGCTCCCCTCCACCCCCGCAACCCCGAGTGGGGACATCGAAAGAGTTATATATCGCCGTTTGGTCCTGTTTGGGCCTAATCACTTAGTGAATGTAGACATACTAAAAATAATTTATGAGACTGTGACAATCGGTTAGCAATACTGTCAAGCAACTATGCTCTAAATCTAGGTTATATTGGAGTGAATACACATACTTATGTTATACATTTATCATTATATAATTCCATCATTACTTAAAACTGCAATACCCTTGTTGCTCTGGCAACAGCATGTCATTATTATCCCCCGACGAAATCAAATTTAAGAGATATAGATTTTGGCTTTGTCCGTACTTGCGTCGCTCCGGCCCTCCGTCCCTCCGTCCTTTACAGTTTTCGTGTCCGCTCCATAACTCTCACATGCATAGATATATTTTGAAATAAATGGCACAAATACTCATCATATCGAGACGACGTGCAGAACCCAACACCCAGGTCTGTATCTTTAAGGTCAAGGTCATAAAGGTCATCATATAGGTCATTTACTTCTTATTTGCATATACGAAGGTCCATTTTGTGTGTAATCCAAGACTATTACATGCATGGAGGGATTTTGAAATAAATGGGCACAAATACTTATCTCATCGAGACGACGTGCAGAACCCAACATCACCTGTATCTTCAAGGTCAATGTCATAAAGGCCATATACTTCTTATATGTATTTAATAAGGACGGCCCAAATGCTCACCTCTTGTTACTCTCCTTTGCATCAGTTATAACTTACTATGTAATGTTCTAGTCTATTCGTATTTGGAACGAAGTGGTCAATACGTAAGCTGACTAGGGAGCGTGTTTGATTGAATTTAATATTATATGTTTTATATTTCTATAAGTTTATGTGTTTCACATAGAACAGCCGCCGGTTTTTTTTGCCGCGCCGGTTTTTTGGCAAAAACAGCAAGTAATTCCGAATGAGCTAGGGCACTTTCGACCATATCATATGAAAGCACATATCAAATGATTGTAAAATTATATTCTATTTCATTTGTGACACTTTAATTTTTCCGAGAAATTTGACGCGAAGTTGACCTTTTCCCATGGGAAAAGCCTATTTTCCCATGGGAAAAATCTTTTTTTCCCATGGGACAATATTTTCTCATGGGAAATGATTTGGGCAGTTTTTCCCATGGGAAAAACAAAAAGTATTTATCTTTTCAATATAATGTCAAAATAGTATGCGGCTTTCATATTTAGGGTTTTATGACGAAGTTTTACAGCGATACGTGCACTTTGATATTTTCCCATGGGAATATTTTCGCAATATTGTAATTTGGAGAAAATTTTCCCCATGGGAAAATGAGTTATTTCTTAATAGCTAAAACAACATTTCAAAGCCTGGAAACATCTTCTGTTGCCAGTGTTGACAATTAAATATGCCCTTATGTTTATAATTTAATGAAATAAAAACTTTCCCAAAATAAAATTGGAAAGTTCTCCCAAAATTCTTTTTGGGAAAATTTTCCCAAATGTTATTTGGAAAATGTTCCCAAATTGTTTTCGGGAAAATTCTTCCCGTTTTCTGACTGGGAAATTTCTCTAAATATTTTTTAAGGAAATGAAAAAGAAAAAAATCTTCCCAAGTATGTATTAGTCAAAATATCAAACCAAAAAAAAAAGAAAAAAGAATCAACCAGTTTGTTTAAGATTGAATATTTTAACTCAGATCTGATTTTAACTCAGCATCTCTAGATTCAGATTTGAGTATGATGTGTTGCCTTGCGATTGGTCAAAAACATAGTAATGTGACTCGTGCATAGCCTGACAGTTATTGATACTGCACTGTTTTTTCCCATGGGAACCCTGTTTTCCTACATACCATTGAACTCGACTTTAAGTGAGGAAGTGTCGATTGTTACGGATGGCGGTAGGTGTACAGTACTGGTTCTACCCAGGAAAAGTATGGGTGGTCGGCCTCCACCACAAAAAAGTCATATATAACATTGCGTGTATTGAAAAGGACGGTAAAACACCACACAAACAAACTACATTGTTTCAGAAATATATTTCATTCGTTTTCATTCATTTTATATCCTTACACTATAATGCATTGATCAAGGCAATGTCAAACGCCCTATACTTTGACCTTCTAGCCCAAACATGAATAGAAGTCATTGTTTTAACAGAGGTACTATTTCCGTAAAGTTCCTTGATTGTATGTCTAACAGTGACAAATTACAGTGGAAGGAGTTTTTCTCAGAACTGGGTTATTGTCAGGTTAATGTGACCTTGATGATCAACTGATCCCAAAAGCAATAGGCTTCCACCTATCTTAAAGGGCAATATATCAACACAGTTTTATATGGTGTTGTGCTTTCAGAGTTATCTCACAGAATGCATATTTTATTAAGATCATTGCAAACTTTTAATTCAAAAACAAGGTTTCTACGCTCGCCAAGGGACAAATTATCTCAACGTTTCATGAATGAGGATGTCATGGTTTTGAAGTTATCACACAATGTGTATTTCCATATAAGGGATGGCAATCTTGACACTTGTCCTACCAAGCGTAGAAAATAACATGTTTCCTCTCCTTAAGGGCAATGTACCTATGAAAATTCATGAGCGTTATGGTTTTAAAGTTATCATGCAGCATGTGTAATTGCTTATTGTCGGACGAATTGAATTGAATTGGGTTTTAAGACGCACCAACACATGAAAGGTTATATGTCGCCTAAAAGGAATGAACGTGCAAGGCTCATCCTCCATCTACATCAAGATAAAATATGGTGAATGGCAAGATAGAACCACGTTTCCAAGTCTGCATATGCGGTGTCATGATAAAGACCTTAAATAACCCCATACCATGTACTCTTTTTCAAACGGGCGCATAAAAACGTGTTGTCGAAACAGATCTACAAACAAGAGGCCCAAGAGGGCCTGTATCGCTCTACTGGCTCTGTGGAGTCTGTGATATGCGCAACTAGGCTTGATACTGATCATAATTGCCAAGTTTCACTGAAATCCAGTCAGGAGTTCGGAAAGACTAGTCTGGACAAAGTGTGTGTATAAGGGGCAATAATTGTCATAAATCATTCAACAAAAACATGGTGATGATATGTGCAACTTAGGCTTGCTACTGCTCATCACTGCCAAGTTTCGTTGAAATCTCAGTCCAGCAATTCAGGAGAACTATCATGTACAATGTTAGTGTATTCAAAACCTTTAAAGCGCTATAACTCCGCAAAAAATCATTTAACCGGAACACGGCGATGGCATGCACAACTAGGTCAGGATACTGATTATCCCTGCAAAGTTCCACTGAGTATCCAAACTGGGGATGAGGAGAACTAGTCCGGACAATATGTGTGTATTAAAACCTTAAAAGGGCCAAAAAATCTTTCAACAAAAATACAGCTATGACATGCATAAGTAGGGCTTCGGTACTGATGCACCTCTGCAAAGTTTTGTTGATTTTCGGTCAGGGGTTCATGAAAATATGGTCCGGACAAATTATGTATTACCCTGTCAAAAAACATTCAAACCGGAAGGCGTGGACGATATGCATAACCATATTTAGTACTTGATCATCCATACAGTTCATTAAAATTTAGCCAAACGAAGGACCTATCTTCTTAATGTGGCCAAAATACAGCCATGTTTAACTAAATCAAGGGGTCATAACTCTGGTGTTACTAATCCGATTTTGATGTGTACCTTCTTTTGAGGCTTTCTAGGCTAATTGCTTTTTTTGTTTGTATTTATATATAAACGAGCATCTTTGTGTTTCACTTACAGATTTCATTGCTACTAACGATCTATGCAAATTTGGGTAAAGATCAGATAATAAAAAGAAGGTGATTATTGAGTTGTTTCACAAGGCACAATATTGGCATTTTTTTAGCAAAAACAAGGGCCATAACTCCAGTGTATATAATCCGATCTGGCTGGTTTTTAAGCTTGTCTGATCTTTTGTTGATATTAACGAGGCTGTGTTAGTTTGGTAGCATATCAAAAAATAAATGAAAGTGCTAGTGTTATCTAGGCAAAAAATCACACTTTTCAACAAAACAAGGGCCACAACTCGGGTGTTACAAATCTGATCTGGCTGATTTTCGAACAGATCTGAGCTTATCATTGATATAAATACACTGGCAAAGTTTTGTAAAGGTCAAATACAAAATGCAGGTGCCAGAGTGTAAACAAGACTTAATTTGGCACTTTTTAGCAAAACAAGGGCCATGCCTCTGGTGTTACTGATCCGATCTGGTTGAGCTTCCATTGATATAAAAACATCGACAAAGTTTCATAAAGATCAAAATACAAAATGAAGGCGCTAGAGTGTAAATAAGGCTTAATATGGCTATTTTTCAGGCAAAACAAGGGCCATAACTCTGGTGTTACTAATCTGATCTTGCTGGTTCTCGAACAAATCCAAGCTTTTATTGATATAAACTGGCAGAGTTTCGTAAACATCCGAGTAATAATGAAGTCCCTCTATCGTTGGTAAACAAGACAAGAAGTTAATGGACGACGGACAACTCGCTATCCCATAATCTCTGCTGGCCATCGGTCAGAAGAGCTAAAAAATTATTACCAAATCTCTGCTGGCCTTCGGTCAGTAGAGCTAAAAATTATAACCATTTCGGTAGAAATCTTAGTATATTGGCCGTATTAAATATACGACATTGATGCAAAATATATAACATCATATGGTATAAGTAATCATTTCATTTACAACACAATAATTCATGCAAAATTGAATGTGCCTTGAGGGTGCATGAGCTTTCGTCCCTCGGGTTTTCTGGTCGTAGAGAGATTGGTTTTCTCTTTAGCTACAACTACTATGGTTGTTCATTACGATTCTGGATACATCCTGAGATGTTTATTATTTTGTATGTGTTTCTTTAGTTAGTGTCTCCGGATGTGAACTTTATTGTTAGAGAATTCCTTTTTGATGGGATGTAGTTTTGTTTACACTGTCTGGTCTATTTGGGCGCTGAGGACAGGATAATAGCGAGGATTGTGCGCATATAAAATCGGTTCAAGCTAACCAGTAGACCTTATTGCCTACTGACCGTTCCAAGTCGGTAACCCTGTCTTCACCACCCTTTCTCTTGGTTTTTGTCTCTTTCTTTGTATTATCAAGTACAGTGCGGACATATGATGCCATTGCGTTCGGACGTTGTGGTTTCTATAGGACCCTTTATTTCATTTTTGATACATAATACATACTAGAATATGCTAAAAATATGATTGTTTTACTCAAATGATTTTGGTTTCACTTACAACATAAGTCAATACTGTAAATGTTGTTGTTGTCACATTCTTTGATTTCACTCACTGTCAAAATTATCCTCGATCTTATTGAAGCAAACTCTTAAAAGGGTAAACTCAAGTGTGGTCTAAGAAAAATCGCACTGAATATGATATGCAACACAATCTATATCAACCTTCTTATCAAATTGTGCGAAAAGCAAATTGTGTGAAAAGCGAAAAGAGTTCACTTAATTAATCATATATATTACTAGTAAAAATTTGCCCTTTTCTACATTATCATCGCAGTTAATCTCCATAACATGCGAGTCAATTTTGCTGATTGTAAAACTGATCAAACATCTAATTGTAACAAAGCTGGTAAGACAGATTGTCTTCTGGATAATCATGTTTCTTAACATTAATTAAAGTGCATTTTTACATTTTACCAATGACCGCTTACAGACTTCCATTAAAAATCACCATAATCGGATGTCTAAGTAACAGACGATCAGTGATTTACAACTGATTAATCATAACAACGCATAAACTTTGGCAATTCAGCTAAGAAGATCACTTGAAACACATAATAATAATCTTAGTTCACACTGGTTTAGGTTTTTGATTGATTTATGCTGCTTTCAGCTGAACCGTACCATTAATGTTTGACGGTGCACTCGGTCTTTGTTTTTCATTCCATTGTTTATGTGCTCATACATGGCTATAATACAACTTATGAAATAAGCGAAGAGCTGCGTCTTTTTCCTCAGTATCTCATGTCTGTAACTTGGTTGAAAAACCTCCAGCCTCTATGTGTTTGGATCATCTCAAGGCCCTGCTTTGGATTATTTCCATGGGGTTGAAATATCTCAGGCCTATATCTGTTGTAACATGTTTTGTATCCATGTGGTAGAAATATCTTAGAGCTATGTGGTTAAAATATCTAAATCTGAAGCATCTGTGGTTGAAATATATTGTCATCATGTGGCTAGAACATTTTATTTTTTGGTCTCTGCATGGTAGAAATATCTCAGGTCATTCAGTATGTTGTTGAAGTATCTTAAAGTGGTTGAAATATCTTAGGTCTCCTTTTGGTTGAAGTCTATCAGGTCTCTATTGGTTGATATATCTCTTATGTGGCTGACGTATGTTACAATTTTATGCTGTTGAAATAATTCACGTCTTTATGCCATGGATGGTCTCATATTTATATGTAGTTGGAAAGGCTCGCGTCTGTATGTGGTTGAACTAACTCTTGTCGATTTTCAATTGGAATATTTTCAGTCTCTCATTGTTCAAGTGGTTGGAATATTGTATAGGTTTCAGCATTGAGAATATAGTATGACTCGATGTTGCTGGAATATATATCTGTCACTGGAGTACATTGAGTAAACCTGAAATTAAATATAATTTATAAATTAAAGTTCTCGTTAAGTTACAAACATATTAAGATGACGACAGCGCAAGGTTGTTCTAATGGTTAACATTTTCGAGAAAGTGACATATACCTGTATTATTTTCCTAGACATCTTTTACCATTCTGGGCATATAACCGCAATGATGAATTGGTGCTAGGCCTTAGGCTTTATTTTACGCTCTCATCTTAGTATAATTTTGATTAATTTTCGATAATTCATGATAGATCATCTTTAAAACAAGAGGCCCAAGAGGGCCTGTGGACGCTCTACTAGCTAATCATAAAGTTTATGTATAATATCATTCAACCGAAACTT
Organism: Cyrtodaria siliqua; assembly: GCA_037043455.1. NCBI lineage: Eukaryota > Metazoa > Mollusca > Bivalvia > Adapedonta > Hiatellidae > Cyrtodaria > Cyrtodaria siliqua. The sequence goes on from JAWPHD010008056.1 coordinate 90,237, forward strand.
GGCGATGATATACGCAACTAGTCTTGGTACTGATCATCCCTGCCAAGCTTTGCTGAAATCCAGCCAAAGGTTCTGGAGAACTAGGCCGGACAATGTTCGTGTATTAAAACCTTTAAAGGGCTATAACTCTGCAAAAAATCATTCAACCGGAACACGGCGATGATTTGCACAACTAGACCTGGAACTGATCATCCCTAAAAAGTTTTGTTTAATTCCGGCCAGGGGTTCAGGAGAACTAGTCTGGACAAAGTTTGTGTATTAAAACCTTTGAAGGGACATAACTCAGCCAAAATCATTCAACCGGAACTCGGTGACGATATGTACAACTAGGCTTGGTACTGATCATCCCAGAAATGTTTCACTGAAATCGGCCCAAATGAAGGCTCTTTCGTCTTAATGAGACCAAAATATAGCACATTTTAGAAAATCAAGGGCCTTAACTCCTGTGTAAATGGTCTAATCTGGCTGTTTTTCAAATTTGTCAGAGCTTATATTGATATTAACAATCTGGTAAAGTTTGAAAATGAAGATGAAAAATGAAGGCCTATCATCTTAACAAAGCAAAATATAGCATTTTTAAATAAATCAAGGGCCATAACTCTGCTGTTACGGGTACAATCTGGCTGGTTAAAGAAAAGAAGAAAAAAAAAATAACAAAAAAAAAAAAAAATAACAAAAAAAATATATTTTATTTTTTTATTTTTTTAAAAATAAACAAGAGGTCAATGACCTTGAAGCTCTACCTATAGGTTTTTGATAGCTAGATCAGCATTCCTGTGAAGTTTCATGAAAATCGGTCAAGTAGTTTCAGAGGAGTAGTCGCTACAAGTTTTCCTTATATGACTCTATGTAAACAAAATGGCCGCTGGCGGCCATGTTTAACGTCAAATCAAAATAATTTTTGACAAGGATCAACATCATGTCATACAGATCATTTTAGAAAAAGTCCCATATCAATATCACTTATATAGTTTTCAAGAAGTAGTCGCTACAAACTTGTACTTTGAAAATCTATTTTTAGCCATGGTGGCCATCTTGAATATCCGGCATACCTGAAATTTTGCTAGAATCAATTAGACATCAAGAGCAACATTCCTGTGAAGTTTCATGAAAATCCGTCGAGTAGTTAAGAGGATTAGTCGCTACATTTTTTACTAGATAACTCTATGTAAACAAAGATGGCTACTGGCAGCCATGTTTAACATCGAATCAAAATAACTTTTGACAAGGATCAACATCATGGCATACTGATCATTTTAGGAAAAGACGCATATCAATATCACTTATAGTTTTCAAGAAGTAGTCGTTACAAACTTGTTTTTCGAAAATTTATTTTTAGCCGTGGCGGCCATCTTCAATTTCCCGCCATCCTGAAATATTGTTAGGATCAATTAGACATCAAGAGCAACATTCCTGTGAAGTTTCATGAAAATCCTTTCGGAGGAGTAGTCGCTACAAGTTTTCATTATATAACTCTTTGTAAACAAAGATGGCCGCTGGCAGCCATGTTTAACGTCGCATCAAATTAATTTTCGAAAAGGATCAACATCATTCCATACTGATCATTTTAGAAAAAGTCCCATATCAATTTCACTTTTAGTTTTCAAGAAGTACTCGCTACAAGCTTGCTTTTTGAAAATCTATTTTTAGCTGTGGCGGCCATCTTGAATTTCCGACGAACCTGAAATGTTGTTAGGATCATTTAGACATCCAGTGCCACATTCCTGTGAAGTTTCATGGAAATCTGTCGAGTAGTTTCAGAGTCCTGAGTAGTCGCGACAACTTTTTATTAAATAACTCTATGTAAACAAAGATGGCCGCTGGCAGCCATGTTTAAAGTCGAATCTGAACGATTTTAAAATATAAATAGTTAATGTATCTTCATATAAGAGCCACATAAACTCAGTTCTCTCAATAAGGCTGAGCTTTGAAAGTGTTGTTTTTTTATTGATTTTATTTGTATTGATTTTGGGGAATTCCAGTTTTAGATTGTTCGTACAGCTGAATTTTCAATGGATAAAAACTTATTTTCTTGATATTATTCCTAACCTAAAATTGCTTTTTAATTGTTAAAATGCTTGATAATCTGATGAATACTAAAAAAAAATATCAATATCTCACCCATAAAATGCTGGAAGGAATTAACAATTTCCACTGTCCAAAGCATACACTATTAAATAGGTCTTATTTATAACCATACATAGTTATGCAGTTAATTATGTTGATATGACAAACCCCACATGTTACTTCTTGAAACTAAACTCCTCCCTGGTCAAGTCAAGGTATTGGCCAGATCTGATTGATGAATCAAAGATTATCCCGTGATCTATGACAGGTGAGGTATGCATGGTCTTCCACTAAGTAGTTACCATATATCATATATGAGAAAGATCTGATGAGCTGTTATTTGGCATTTACAACATGTTTACACGGGATTAATCTGTTTCAACAAAATAATGAAAAAATCAACTTGGCTGGATATATTAAAGAATACTGAAAAGGTACTGAAATGAAACAAATGGCAGATCATATTTTTGCTTTAAATGTGTCAAATGTAGTATTTATAACTGTTCATGGTTTAAGTACTTAAGTTAGAACAGCATTATGGTGCCAGACAGGGATGAACATGCCAGGCTCATCCTCCATTTACATCTACATATAAATATGGAGATTCGGCCTAGAACCTTCTAATCTGCAGAACTGCAGAGTTGCTGCATATTCTATTGTAGACACACCATTTACGATGAACCACGTTTCCACATTTGCATATACTTTATCTTGAAGAAGACCTTGAATGAGCATGATAAAAAATGACATAATGTACATGAAGTGGGGATGTAAACCGGGCTTTCCCATGTATCAGAATGTACCCTCAGAGCCTGTTAAAGAACCATAGAAATCTATTCAATAGTAACTAGGAGTAGGACTGGTTCCTGGATTCGTACATATCCGTCCCCTGTATCTGGGGCAGCTCTAAATGACCTTTAATGTGCTGATGAGAAGTTAAACAACATGCAGTTCAATTCAAATTGAAGCGTTAAAAACCATACATGTAGATAAAATTAAATCCCAGTGTTTTACATTCAAATAATCTATTTTTAATCAAGCTTCATTTCATAATTTACTACATAATTATTTATAGAAGATGAGGTTTATATTATAAATCAAGTCGACTATTTATAAAACTTTGTTATCTAATATATGCAAGTTTTATCCAGAATATATTTTCATTTCTTTATTGCATTTGTCTATTTTATGGGATTTCATGTGCATGCTGCATCTTTCAAAAATGGAATAGTAAATAGTTTACTCTTATATTGAATGAGTGGTAATAACTTATTAATAATGAGCATAATAGTAAAAAAACAAAACATGAAAGGAGAAACTATTCTCAATCTATGTGTAATTTATTTGAAATACAATATTTTATCAACTGATGCTTTCTGGCATTATGTTGTGTATTGTCTACCATAATTCCTTTCTTAATGCCTTCCATAAATTATCTTTAATAAAGTTGCATATTCTAACATAAAACTATATATTTTGTGCAAAACAGAGTAATTTGCTTGGTTTCTAAATGATTTTATCGACATTTAAATTAGTTTTGAGAAAATTAAGTTTCGACTTCTTCGTTTTATCAATGCATATGTACAATCATTATTATGTTGCATTGGGTGCAATATTATAAATAAATAATGGAAAAAGACCACTATGAATTAATTTAAAAAAAAGATAATGACAAACTGTAATGAAAATAAAGATCACTCAATTACAAACATGTGGTTGTTCCTAACTGTTTTAATTCATCAAGTTTATTGGTATAACCATGTTGTTGTTCCTAATTGTTTTACTTTATCAAGTTTATCGGTATTAAGTAAATAGATAAATTCTGTATTAACCAGTACAACCAGGGAGTAAGTATACAGGGAGGAGACACGGATTCATAAACACTCTAGTTTATCAATTGATGTTGTCGCGCTAGAACACCGCCATTTACCACTCTATCGATACATGTAAATCGATCGTAAGCGTGTATACGTCACATGTGAAAAGTTAAAATTTCAAACAACATCTCAAAATAGGCAGTTTTTACAGTCTCTTTTTACTGCTTTCTGTTATAATCACATCACGAAATTACGTTCTTGACAAAGATAAATATGTCTACTATTCATTTTATGTTATTATTAATGCCTAATATATACCGTACTTCGTATTTCGTTTGCAATAGCTAAACACCATTTTTAATTTGAAAAATTCAAAATTTCAGCTGATATCTCAAAAGAGGCATTTTCATCACCTCTTTTTAGGCTTTGTCTTACAATCACCACCGTGAAATTACCTTCTTGACAAAGATAAATATTTATTGTAAACATTTTCATCGGTGAAAGATTGGGATTTCTCAGTGAAAGAATATTCATAATAGCTAAATATTATAAACTAACTCCGAACACAAAGTAACTAACTGTGACACTGAGTTATGACGTCATTAAAGTGGTGCTGACGTCGACGTCATCTGCCGATAGCGTTCAATAAAGCGAATAATTTCGGTTAAAATCATGCACAGATGATTTAAAATGTAATAAACAGATTATTTAACTGCTGTGTTCGATTATAGGGAAATCCATCACCATCGCTCGATGGTAGACGTGTTTTGTTCTGTGTTTTTTTCACTTGTAACCGGAGGCCCCGGGTTCAATCCTCCGTGGTGCCACTGAGTTTCGTCGGTGTGTTCTTGAGCAAGACACTTGCCCTTAGCCTCGTCCGTCGGATGGGGACGTAAACCGGGCGGTCCCGTGTATCGGTCTATCCTCCAAGCAAGTTAATGAACCATAGGAATCTATTCGATAATAAGAGTAGGGCACGGTTTCCGGATTCCTATGTATCATTTCCCTCTCTCTGGGGTGGCTCTAAATAACCTTTACTGTGTTGATGAGCCGTTAAACAAAATTCAATTTCAATTATTTTTTCACTCGTTCGCATACGCTCGTTCGTGAAAAGAACCATACATCTACCATCTCCTACCATTTCCCTATAATCGATCCCAGCAGTTAAATAATCTCTATGTTTACTATCCACTTTTTGTTATTATAATATAACCCGTAGTCTCGTATCTCGTTCGCAATAGTATACTCTGTTAACCATGACAGAGCAGGGGCGTTCCTGGGGCTAATTTAGGTATAAGCACCATCGAGTTTTGGATTCACAAATGTGCCTAACCCCCATATACCTTCAGTTTTTATTGCATATTTCGCATTTTTATATTTTTGCTTCTTTAATAGCCTGTACGCACGTGCGTTCGCCTAGGTACGCCCCTGCAGAGGATCCGCCTTTTGGATTTCTTCAATTATGAAAGCTGAAGGTAATTTTTAATAAAACGAACACATGGCAATCTTGATTTTGTTTAATTGCAAGATAGTTTTTTCTGCATTTATCTAACTTGCATATTTGCTGTAAGTTTGAATAGTTTTTGCATAATTTTGATTATTTTCAACCACTAATACATTTCAAACTTTGGTAGAATAATATTAATTTAAATGTAAACACTTTGGTAAAATAAGAAAATTTGCATTACCTTTTATTTGAAAGTAAATTATCAATATTATTGGATTAACAAATTATGGTTACGGTAGTACCTTTAAAAGTCAAGGCACATTATAATCAAAAACTAAGTATTAAAATATACAAAAAGATATAAAATATATACTTGCATCAGGTAATCTATTTAATAATATTTTATTCAAGTATTATATATAATTCAAGTTTTTTTTTGACTGCCTTTATATCCTCTGCTGTTTTAAATACAGTTGTGTCTTATCAATTACCCTTTTTGAACCCCTTCAAGGCCTGTTGTAACATCAAAAGTGTTATGAATTTTATAACTAATAAGCTGATTATATAACAGGGACACACCATAAACCACTAATTGAGCAGCACCAAGTGCCAGTGATTGACAGCATGGGGTATTGAATCATATGCCACTGGTGAGGTCATGCTGGAATGAAAATTGATATATAAGGCCCTGGGTCATATCTCTTCAACAATTACAGATATTAAATTGCTTAAATTGAATGCATTCAGCAGCTGAGATCAATTGTTTATTTTAATTAAAAAAATATATAAAAAAAAGAAAGGATAAAAACACACATTAATTAGCTTTTTCTTCAAAAAGAACAGATATGTGAAACATAGTTGAATCTAACACTTTAAGGAATTCAAAGTGATTTAGTGTGTGCAAAAATACTGTATTGGTCTCTAAAATATATATATATTTTTTTTTAAAAATCTCAGTCTTTATTAGTGGATTTCCTATAACAAGTTTAAAAATTAGCAGCATATAACCTGAACATTATTTCACCACTATGGTAAGCTACAACAGGGAGTAAGTATACCTGGAGGAGAAACGGGTTCATAAACGCTCAAGTTTATCGATTTATGTTGTCACGCTAAAACGCCGCCATTTACTATTTTATCGATACAGATAAATCGATTGTAAGCGCGTTGCATGTGAAGAAGTTAAACTTTCAGCCAACGTCTCAAATTAGGCAGTTTTTACAGCCTCTTTTTTTAAGGCTTTCTATAATAATCAACATCACGAAATTACCTTCTTGACAAAGATTAATATGTCTACTATTCACTTTTTGTTATTATTAATGCCTAGTATAACCCATACTTCGTATCTCGTTTGCAATAGCTCGAGACCATTTTTAATTTGACAAATTAAAAATTTCAGCTGATATCTCAAAAGGCACATTTTCATCACCTCGTTTTAGGCTTTGTCTTATAATCACCACCTTGAAATTACCTACTTGACAAAGATAAATATGCCTACTATTCACTTTTTGTTATTATTAATGCCTAAATATCCCGTAGTCTCGTATCTCGCTTGCAATAGCTATACCCCGTCACCATGTTTTATTTGGTGCAGCAGAGCCCCAGATAAGCATTGGTTTGATTTGCTTAAATACCCACCTATATTTTTTTCAATTGGGTATTTTAAAATACAACTGAATAAAAAAAAGTAATTCACTCATCAAATGTTTCGTTAATTGGGTATCAACACAAAATAGTACAAATAGGTACTTACAATAGTGTACTTTTCAGATCTTTATTTTGTGTGTTGTATGAGTCTCTGTTGTGGCTTCTATTTCACATGAATTTTTACCAACACATGAGAGGTTATATGGCGCCTAACAGATAAAACATGGGAAATGGGCCTAGAACCTTTTCACCCTGAACTGCAGAGTTGCTGCAAATTCTATCATAGAAACTCCATTTACGCTGGAAACATAAACTGTAACTTCAAACTATGTTTTAACTGATTGTTTTATTTTCGCTGAATAGTTCACGATTCAGATTTATTCATCATCATCAGTCAGAGCTCTAACTTTAAACAGTTACCTTTTTCATAACCTGTGACTGTTATTTAAAAAAACACTAAAACTGGGATAGTAACCAGAATCAGTTACTACCACAAAATCACTTCACTTTAGATGCATTCTATCTTCTGTACAGGAATTTTCCTACATATATGACAATTTTCTCCAGGTAGGGTGATTATTCAACTTGACAACCATGCAATAAAATTATATGAGCATCGATGAAAATCCAATGCGCAAAGCCTCTCAAGTTACCAACTGTTATGCAACAAAATCCATTTTGTAGGCTCCAACATGATAAATAGTGAACAACTGCTAATTGGATCTTGATGAAGATGTATTTATCCTTAAAGTTTTCAGACATAAAGAAACACTGCACATTTGGCAACTATTTCGATTTATTAGTAAATGATCTTGGTAACTGATTTAGGTTACAAATGGTTATTAGGGAAAGTATCTGCTACTCTAAACCAAAGGGAGATAATTATTTGGCATTTTAATAACTTCCAGCAGTTTTAAAACCTGTAACTGTATACGGTTAGAGCTCTGACTGATCATCATTATTGACGACAATTAGCCACGGATATTTAGTTTTCCAGTCTCTAACGGTTTTAGTAACTACACGATTGCCGTCGGTTTTGTTAATGATGACAAAATATTGTTTAATACATTGTGAACAATTGGAATTGACGGGTGAATACATATATCGATTAATTCCTCTATAATTCCCGAAACAACCCCGTCACCATCTAATGGTTTGGGAATTCCAAAATACCCTACAATTTTGTTTTGCTATGTATTTATACTTGCCTTTCTACAACCTCTTTTGACGGACGCCATTTTACACAAACGCTTGAAAATTACCAAGCCACATAGTGATCTAGACTTTATTTTATATTGGACTGGTTTACGAAATTACTATTTGTTCTATAGCGACATACTGTTAAATACTCCAGTAACGTCTACTAGACGGGTTCGCTAACTAACTGGGAGAATATAGAAAGACGAAGATTTGTTTACATTCTACGAAAGTCAGAGACAACGTGCGATTACAATAATGGAAAACAGTTTGTACGCACACATTTTTTAAATAATTGCTTAAATGGGATTTCGTATGCTTTGGCCTAAAAAAAATTGTGTGGTTCGGGTCACCCGACCCTGCCTACGAATACCCGCCAACCCTGATGTGTTTTTGGTCCATTTCGAAAAAAATAAAAATAATAATAATTCAGTGCATCTTCTTTGCGTTCATAAAAAACAATCCTTAAAAAAAAATATAAAAAAATCCAAAAAAAACCGACCTACCCTACCTACCAATTTTGAACATGTTACCAGAACCACACTTTTTTTTTTTTAGGCCTTTTTGGTACGCTTGATTTTAATTAATTTCAATTTGTTTTTCCATTGTTTTAATTGGGTAATTACGCAAATACGCAGCTTATCTGGGGCTCTGGGACTGTAGAGTGGCGCCATCTTTGTTATACGGAACTGTCTGGTAAAATGTGCTTTTATACATGCAAACAAATACACGCTCTGTATCAGAGGACACAATGTGAATAAATAGTACTTATGTTTACATTGCGCATCTTTGTTGAGTTTGTAAGTGTAATAATTTATGCGAATTTGCTGTTTTTCACACACGCGCGAAACAACCAGTAGTCATTTTCACGCAGTAGTGAAACACACGCGCGACAACATAAAACGGCAAAACGATCCGTTGCTCCTCCCCGTATACTTAATACTCCCTGGCTACAATAAGTACATATGTGTACTCACAGACACTGTAGTAGCTGTAAGGTATTATGTGGATATTTTTTTGTCATTCAAATAAAGAATTATTATATATCTAACAACACATTTAGTAAATTATGGTCTGCAACATGTCCCCATACACTGTCACAGGCAACTGTCATTAAGATTTATTCCCTTCCACGCAGACATTCGTTGGGGAGTGGGCAAAAAAAATAAGCGCGGAGAATTAACTTCTACAACAACAACAACAACAACAACAATATTCTGCTGAACTTCTCTTCAGTATTTTGTCTCCATTGGACCAATAATAGAAATCAGAACTAATTAATAGCGGTTGGGAACTACGCTTGTTGTTCAGCCATACCCGTTTTGATTCGCAGACACTTGGGTCGAATCCGCTTGCAGTCGCTGACACAGATTTTCCGAACAGCGACCTGATGTTTGTTTGTTTACCTGCCATGTTTACGAAGTCGATGTAAAAAAAAACAAGTCTGACTGGTTAGCGATATATTGCATCACACTTCAATTGATTTTAGCGTGAATTGAATCACAGTCTATATGACGCGTGGGTTACCTGATAACAAACAAACACATGTTAATCTGAAATCTTGCAAATATTGCAACATCGTGTTTGAACGATAGTTTAACTTAATTTTTATAGTGCAAAAAGTCACTCGCCCTGTCGGACAACCAAACGCCAAATGTTAATCTTCCGCAGGCGAGTGGAATTTTACACCCCTGTGTATATATGTGCCAAATTGAATTGAATTGGGTTTTAAGGCGCACCAACACATGAAAGGTTATATGGCGCCTAACAGGCATGAACATGCCAGGCTCATCCTCCATGTACATCGAGATAAAATATGGAAAATTGGGCCTAGAACCTTCTCACCCTGAACTGCAGAGTTGCTGCAAATTCTATCGTAGAAACTCCATTTATGCTCGAGCACAGACATATTAATAAACAGATAGGAAACTTCCTATCCTAACCAATGAAGTAACCAAAATATCACGTGGCACCTTAACTTTTCCTTCTATCTCCTCTCTCAATTATTCACTGATTTTGATGCGAATACATGCAAACGATTCATAGTGAATAGCAAAATGGTATTATAATAGTTTATATTTATTTTGAAAGTAAGAAACTGTAAAAAACGATGTTGAAAGTTAAAAAAGTCATCATTTTTCGCTTTTCTCTTAAAAATCAATGTTTTGACATAGTCAAAGTTTCCGTCAAACTTCTTTTTTGCTCTAACTGTAAGAGAAAGAAAAATACTATCATTGGAATACAAATTAAATTTGTGATGGTATTTGGCATGAATCAAACTTGTATCTATAAAACTCTTCGTAATAAGTGTGTTTAAAGTTGGGAAATAATTTGTGAAATTTTCGCACTGTGCCACGTGAATTTTAGATAATCTTCGTAGTGTCCAATCTATTTGTTATTTGGTCTGTGGCTTGAGCCATGTTTATTGTTTTTCTGCCACTGCTCTTTTCATGTGAGCGAGATGGCACCTGTAACAATGCAGGGATCAAGATGAAGACCTTTAGTGAACATGAACACAAAATGAACAAATGAACATGAATTTGGGGGGATTCTACTGTACCCCTCTGTCTGCCCCTCCAAAGGCAAAGGAATCTGCAGTGGCCCATTCTTTATTGGGTTGGGTTCAATTCCCAGTGTGGTTCAAAGACTCCAGCAGTAGGCTACGAGTAAATATTCACACCTTTCGTTGGAAACGTGGCTGGTCAGAAACTAATGACCGAGCAGTCGACTGTCGATATGTGTAACCCTTGACGTTAAAGCGAAAACCAATGACAATAAAATATCTGCATCTACTTACAATTTATATCTTAATTTAGCAGACTGATTACTGGTTGTATACCAGATATCGTCATTTTTATGTTGATTCTTTAATATATTTAAATCAAAACTAGTCATCTCATAAATATTTTTGCCGGTAGAGGAGCTTACCCCTTTGCCGTAAATATTCTGTGTTTACATTGTTCCTATAGTAACAAGTGTCACGTGACCGTTACTAAATATAGACTAAATTGGTTCCATTTGTTTTCTTGATATAGTGTTTGGAAGCCCGAGCATAACCCGGATCCCTTCCGCCGCTCAAATCAAATGTTGGGCTTCCATTTTAGTCTGCGCCTGCGCAACTGGAACTTTTTTATTTTGACGTGTTATTGAGAAATAACAGGACACTTTTAAGAATGACTAACCAATCAGAATGCAGTAAATATGTGTCATGTTCGCAGTTTGTAATTATTAAATTGTATTACATTTTACGTAAAAATGTCAGAATCAAGGTATGCACATATTGTGTATTTCGTATTTGTTAGTAACTGGTATAAGATTCAATGATTGACCATTTCTAGAAACAATAATGTACAACAGACTCATCAGACTAAAAAATAATGTCATTAATGAATTTTATTGCCTTCATGGTAATTGGAAACTGCATTTATGGAGAATAGAGGTGATGAATTTTAAAGAAAAGGAAATTGTCAACATGTTTACATTATTTTGATGAAATATCCATTTATTTATGATAAACATACTATCTTTTTAATTATTTTATTATAAAGTCATCAACTCTATTTATAAATTTATTATCATATTTTATGCATACTGTCATGAGAACGGGAGTATTTCGAAGGTAATTGAATTGAAATGAATGTTGTTTTACAGCTCATCAACACAGTATAGGTTATTCAGAGCCGCCCCAGAGAGAGGGGAAGGATACAAGGAATCCGGGAACCTGCCATACTCTTATGATCTAATAGATTCCTATGGTTCTTTAATTTGCTCGGAGGCTACACCAATACACAGGACCGCCCGGTTTACATCCCAATCTGACGGACGGGGCTAAGGGAAAGTGTCCTGCCCAAGAACACACCGACGAAACTCAGTGGCATCACGGAGGATTGAAGCCGGGGTCTCCGGTTACAAATCCGCCGCGCTACCGACTGCGCCATGCTAGCCCCCTTTATTTCGAAGGTTTCAAACAAAGAAAATGTCTGATATTTTTCTCTTTGGTGAGTTTTATGCATACATCATGTTGTGTGGTGTAAAAAAAAAAGAGAAAGAAAAATGGTTTCCGCCCAATACTGAACTTCCGTGAGTTAGGATTGAGAAATTGAAGCAACTTGGTGAGTGGGTTATATGGAAAGATATATTAAAAAAAATGTTGCAGGTAGCTTAGGGAAATCCTGGTTTAAGTTGAATTTCCACCTTTCTTGTTTCTTCAATAAAATCAGACTTGGCTAGGTTATCTTCAGACGTATTCCAGCTCATTAACACGTAGGTATTTTGCATTGTCTTTTTACAGAAGTACCTGTCCAAGGAGGATTTGATTGATGCTTTGACTGTTATATGAAGGACATGGTGCGTTATTACTTGGATTAAAATCCATCTCCCATGATGCAAATAAGTGATATATTTTACTGGTAGGTCATTTTATATGTACAGTAAAAAGATAATCGAACCCATACCAGACACTTTGGGTAAACCTGAGAAGACTGGTACCTTAGGTTCACCTTCATACATAACAGACACATTCAATAACCTATAAGCAAACTCATAACTGGCCATAACAAAAAAAAAATGGTTGACCTATGTTTATGAAACTTCACATACATACCGTATTGTTCCTTTTTAACGCCCCCGGCGGGCGTTACATTTTTCAAAAGTGGGGCGTTTATTAGAGTGTAAACTGTTCATTCATTGACCCTTATGTAACTCTATTATAACTCTAAAACCCTTAGTGCACCATACTTGAAATACACATGGATAAAAGTTTTTGTTGATATATAAGTCGTGTTATGCGGATTAATACCACTTTTTAAGGTAAGGTTTTTTACTTTATGCACGGTGGGTGGGGGTGTTTACTCACGGTCCCTGGGGGGAGTGGGGGGTGGGGCGTTTATTAGGGAGGGGGCGTTAAAAAGGAACAATACGGTATACGTAGTAACTTCACATACTTATACTTAGTACCCCAAAAACTAGGGGAGCAATGATTAATCGTGATACGGTTATAGCGCGACTTTCTTTCACACGTATCATATTTTGGGGACTGTATCGTAATAAGATAACGATACACAGATAAGCATTGCCTTGCTCTTATTGACAAAAATAACCTCGCTGATAATTGTAGAAATTATATTTTTTTTGTTAGTACTCTACTGGTGTGTCACTTGAGGGGACCAGAGGTTTGCCCCCATCAGTCAGTCAGTCTTTCAGTCCGTCCCACAAATATGGATCCTGAAAAGTATTTAAGATATTTTTATGAAACTTGACATGTTGGTAGAGGGCAATGAGGGGAATATACCAAATATTTTGTTTATTTTTTATTTTGTTGATCTGACAGAAATATGGTTACTATGGCAATGGATATAGTAAAAATACACAAAATACATGTATCATTTTATAACAAAAAAAATGCTTTAAAAGATAATGAAAATGTATGTGGAGGTAAGAGGGAGAACTTTAGGAGATCATGCAGATCTTCTTTTTTTTCATTAAGTAAAAAATTGTGGTTGCTGTGGCAACAGAAATTGTAAAAACTACACAAAAAATATAGAAAATGGTTTCCGCACTATATTTTTAGTTAGGAATGAGATATTTGAATGAATTTGTATGAGATTTGTATGAGTAGGTAGCTTATAAATATGAACAGAAAGCTTGGGATTTGGGTCACTGGAGTCAAGGAAACTGTTACTAAAAATAGAAGAATGGTGTCCGCTAAATAACTTTAGTTAGTAATGACCTGGAATTGGCCGAAACTTGATGTGTAGGTACAGTATAGCTCACGCAAAACCCTGAGGAATTACAAATCGCGTAATTACGATGATAAAACTACTCAGAGTGGAAATCACTTACGCGATACTTATGCCACGATACGTTGCGTAGATAAACTCGCGTAGATAAACTCGGGAGTTCGCGGAGTCGATACTGCCCAGGTAAAGGGTGCAATGTTTTCTAATTACAGTCATTTTAATGCATATTTATTTAATAACTTCAAAACAATCGAAGTAGAAGACAGTTCATAACTTTCACATCCGGTAGGTTAAGATATTCAGTAGGTTTACTCGGACTTTTTTCTCAATCTCTATATGGAAAATGAAAATATTACACCATGATTTAAATTTAATGTACCCATATTGGTATTTTAAAATCAGACAACACAAAAAGAAGATACATATATGTACACCAAAAACAAAGTTTTTAATATAACTATCGCTACAAACTAGTTTTTTAAAGGGCTAAAATCAGTTGAGCACCAACGATAAACAGTTTACACCCTACCCGAAAGTGGAGGTCTTATTTTATTGATCACTGATTGGTCAGATTATTTTGATGATGTCATGTGAAAGTTATGAATTTTACTTTTGTTTTTGGAAAAACAGATGTGGAAAAATTTGAATGCCCGGATTATGTATACTGGGTCACCATAGTTATATAGCGGTTCCTATTACCGACTTCGCGACGACTGCAATTAGTAATTATTATACTGGTAATTTTAATTTTATTTTAATTAATCATTATTTGTAACAAATTTGTTCTGCTGTTTATTATTTTGTTGACGAGTTCTTTAGTCAGAGATAATCAGAAAAAATTGTAAAGAATTCCGGGTCATAAACCCGTTGTTAGTGCCGCCTTGTTAAAAGGTACATACATGGCCAAGAATTATGGGTACTTATTTCGGTTGCAGAAGTGTGACTTTTGGACAACAGAAACGAACAAAACTTGTGATTAATGCATTAAAATTTTGAAATACGTATTTGTTTCGAAATGTATTCAGTGTATTTATCAGTCTTGCACAGAAAAGATGCACTCGGCGTCTCATTGTTTGTACTTATTCTGGCGATTGGCTTTTTCAAGCGCGCTGTCGGAAAATTTTGCTTTTCTCCCAGTAATAAACCACCACAGGTGAGCACTCATGGTTAATTGGATTCTATATACGCGGAGTAACTTGGAGTGCGAATGACTTGACAATGGCGTAATTTCGCCGCGTGGATTTACCGAGTCCAAACAGTCACTCCGCGTAGATCCGCGTGGCACTCGATATGACCAAACTCGACGAATCGAGTAAAGTGTGGGTTTTGCCTGATCTGTACTGTAGTTTATATGAAAGGCAAGTTTGGGATTGCATTTTTTGCAGAATATGCTTATTTACACATAAACTGAAACATCTGATAAAGCACTTACAAATTGGAGAATTACGCTAACAAATAAACTGACTAAAATTAAACTGTACACACTAATACATATTTGTGCACTAATTACGCTGTATCCCCTACATGCTGCGCCGACGCTAAGCACAACACAGGAAGTGTGCAGATCCAAATGGTTTTTTATAGCACAGGTAATGTTTATGTAAACACAATAGTTAAAAGTAGTTTTTATTAACGGCTGGATTCGTAGTGTGATTTAATGCAAATTTGACGGTAATATTATACACAAATACTTGATACAAAGTCTCTATCATCTCTTAACAATAAGCATATTCTGGCTTTAACTGTGGTCCTTGAATGCTACATTTCCGGTTCTACTTTGCTTACAGACTGTTCATGAACATAAGATCAGTTTACAAAGAACTCAAAATATAACAAATTTATTGTATTTCAGGTTTGCTCCATGTTCTCCGGTGACAGATAGATAGTGCAAACAAATCTACAGAGGCAATATATTCCAACCAGATGGACACATGAGGTATTCAAACCACATACAGACGCACACGATATTAAGCTATAGAGATTTTATGAGATATATTCCCACATAAAAGCACACACGATATTTCCAACCACATACTTTAAGAATGAAAATATTCTTACTACAGAGATATTTCAACCACGAAACATATTCAAACCACATAATTACAGAAACGTGTGATATTCTAGTAACAGAGAGACGGCATGGAGATGTGAGATAACCACAATCCGAGATGTGATGTAGTCCAACCATGTAGAGACCTGACATATTCCAACCACATAGATACTTTTGATGTTTCAACCTTTGGAGACTTGTGATGACAATGTTGAATAATGTTTTAGACATATGTGCTATTCCAGCCTCATAGCTGTAGATTAATTGTGGTATTCCAAGCACGTAGACTAGGCACATGATGTATTAATCCAGCAATATAGCAAAAAGTGATAGTCGTGCCACAAGAGAACAAATATTCCAACCCATAGATGCCTGATATATTCCAACCGCATATAGACAAGATATGGTCCAACTACATTCATATTTGTGATAGGCCAGCTATATAGAGACATGATAATACAATTCTGTTGCATGAAGGCAACAGTTATTTGAACCGTATAGAGATCTGATATAATACATCCACATGGAGACAAGAGAAAAATATTCCAACCACTCAAGCCACTAGCATAGACATGATAATAGATATTTCCATTACAACGAGACAATATGGGTTAATCGAACCACATAGAAAACCAGTGTATTAACAACCACATGGAGACCACATTGGAGACCAGGGATATTTAAACCACAGACATGAGATAAGCCAGCAGCATAACGACATGATAATATATTTCCAATACATGGATACAGTCTGTGTTATTCGAACCACTAATAGGGCTGTTGTATTCCAACCACAGGGAGATAGATATTCAAACCACATTCCACCCTTATGGAGATGAGAGATATACCAACAACAGAGACTTAAGATAAATCACCACCACAAAGAGACATGATCATATGTTTCCAATACATGAAGTCAATCTGTGTTGTTCAAACGACATATAGACCCGACCACAACCATAAATTGTTAAGTTATCCAAGAATAATTTTCAAATGCATTTTGATGACAAGTATCGGACCAGTAACAGCAGAGTTACGGCCCTTGATTTAGTTCAATATGCTATATTTGGCCTCGTTAAGACGATAGGGCCTTCATTTTTCATTCTATCTTTACCAAACTTTACCACATTGTTAATATTAATAAAAGCTAGGACAAGTTCGAAAACCAGCCATATCGGACTAATAACGGCAGAGTTATGGCCCTTGAGTTAGTTAAAAATGCTACATTTTGCCTCGTTAAGACGATAGAGGCTTCAGTGTTCATCATATCTTACCAAACTTTATCAAATTGTTAATGTCGTTGAAAGCTTGAACAAGTTCGAAAACCAGACATATTGGACCAGTAACAGTGGAGTTATGGCCTTTGATTCAATTAAAAATGCTATATTTTGCCTCGTTAAGACGATAGGGGCTTCATTGTTCATCCGATCTTTACCAAACTTTATCAGATTGTTAATATCAATGGAAGCTCGAACAAGTTCGAAAACCAATCATATTGGACTAGTAACAGCGGAGTTATGGCCCTTGATTTAGTTAAAAATGCTATAGTTTGACTCGTTAAGACGATAGGTACTTCATTGTTCATCCGATGTTTAGCAAACTTTATCAGACTGTTAATATCAATGGAAGCTCAGACAAGTTCGAAAATCAATCATATCAGATTAGTAACAGCGGAGTTATGGCCCTTGATTTTGTTCAAAGTGCTATATTTTGCTTCGTTAAGGCGATAGGGCCTTCATTTTTCATCCGATCTTTACCAAACTTTATCAAATTGTTAATGTCAATGAAAGTTCGGTCAGTTTCGAAAACCAGCCAGATCGGAACCAGGAACAGCGGAGTTAAGGCCCTTGATTTTGTTAAAATTGCTTTAATTTGCCTCGTCATACAATGGGCCTTAATTTTGCACCTGATCTTTGCCAAACTTTACCAGATGTTATGACTTTCTTTTTTATGCCCCCGAAGGGTGGCATATAGTAGTTGCACTGTCTTTCCGTTCGTACCCGTTCGTCTGTACAATCGTGTCCGCTTCAAATGGACGGATTTTCAAATAACTTCGCACAAATGCTTACCAAAAGACTACGTGTCACGCACAAAATCCAGGTCCGTGCTTCCAAGGTCAAGTTCACACTTAGAGGTCAAAGGTCAAAACAAAGTGCTTTCGTGTCTGGTTATTAACTCTGACATTCATGGACAGATTTTCAAATAACTTTGCACAATTGCTCACCACAACTAGACGACGTTGTGTATAAAACCCAGGTCCGTGGCTCCAACGTCAAGGTCACATTTAGAGGTCAAAGGTCAAATTGTGTCCAGTCAGTAACTCTGGCATTCCTGTACGGATATTCAAATAACTTGGCACTAGTGCTCAGCACAACTTGAACAGACGACATTTCGTGCACAAAATCCAGGTCTGTCACTCCAAGGTCAAGGTCACACTTATAGGTCAAAGCTCAAATCATGTCCGGTCTATAACTGGCATTTCTTGACGGATTTGTAATTAACTTGGCACAAGTGCTCACCACAACAACATGATGTGTCGCGCACAAAATCCAGGTCCGTGGCTCCAAGCTCACTTAGAGATCAAAGGTCAAATTGTATGAGACAATAACTCCGGCATTCCTTGACGGATTTTCAAATAACTTGGCACAAGTGCTCACCACAATAAGACGATGTGTCGAGCACAAATCCAGGTCTGTGGCCCAAAGGTCACACTTAGAGGTCATAGGTCAAATTGTTTGAGTCAATAACGGGGGCATTCCTGGACGGATTTTCAAATAACTTGTTTATGTCCCCGAAATATGTTCGGGGGCATATAGTAATCGCACAGTCCGTCCATACGTCCGGATTCTGTCCGTCCGTCCGTCCGTCATTCCGCTTTTCGTGTCCGGACTGTACCTTCAAAACCTCTGCATGGATTTTTGATTAACTTGGCACAAGTGATCACCAAAACAAGATGATGTGTCGCGCGCAAAACCCAGGACCGTACCTCAAAGGTCAAGGTCACACTTGAAGTTCATAGGTCAAAAACAGGTATGCAATTTCGTGTCCGGACTGTAACGTCACAACCCCTGCAGATATTTTTAAATAACTTGGCCAAATGATCACCATAACAAGACGATGTGTCGCGCGTAAAACCCAGGTCCGTACCTCGAAGGTCAAGGTCACACTTGAAGTTCATAGGTCAAAAACAGGTACGCAATTTCTTGCCCGGACCTTAATGTCACAACCCCTGCAGGGATTTTCAAATAACTTGACACAAGTGATCACCATAACAAGACGATGTGTCGCGCGCAAAACCCAGATCCGTACCTCAAAGGTCAAGGTTACACTTGAAGTTTATAGGTCAAAAACAAATACACCATTTCGTGTACGGACCGTAAAGTCACAACCACTGCAGGGATTTTTAAATAACTTGGCACAACTGATCATCATAACAAGACGCTGTGTCGCGCGCAAAACCCAGGTCGTCAAGGTCACACTTGGAGGTCAAAAGACAAATTGTGTCCGGTCAATAACTCTGGCATTCATGGACGGATTTTCAAATAACTTGGCACAAGTGCTCACCACAACAAGACGATGTGTCGAGCACAAAATCCAGGTCTGTGGCCCCAAGGTCAGGGTCACACTTAGAGGTCAATGGTCAAATCGTGTCCGGTCAATAACTTTTGCATGCCTTGACGGATTTTCAAATAACTCACCACAACGATGTGTCGTGCACAAAATCCAGGTCAATGGCTTCAAGGTCAAGGTCATACTTAGGGGTCAAAGGACACGTTTATCACTTACAGTGATATTTCTTGTTTACTTATTTATTTATTTTTTTGTTTTTCATTAATTTATTTTTCAATCATTTGTTTTATTTAAAAAAAAAATTAATGTATTTTTTTTTTTTGTGATTTTTTTTAATTGTATTTCAGATTTGTTTTTTTTGTGACTATTTTTTTATTATTATTATTTTTTTTTAATATATATTTTTTTTAAATTATTTTATAATATATCTGTTTGTTTCATATTGCTCCAAGGTCAAGGTCATACTTACAGGTCACTTCGAGGGCATTTGTTACTGTGACATTTCTTGTTTATATCTATTTTTTTATATATTTTTGTTTTTGTTAATTTTTTATTTTAAATTATTATTATTTTTAATTTTTATTTAGCTCTATGTTGGACCAGTCGGACCAGTAACAGGAATTATGGCTCTTGATTTAGTTAAAAATGCTATTTTTAGCCAGATTCTTTAGTTATGGCCCTTGAGTTAGTTAAATAGCTGTTTTTTGCCCAAAAAATTCAAAAAACGTATATGGAAGTCACTCATCACTCGCTTCATTGATGGTATAAGAGCCATGCTAGCCAGTAGAGCGTATACAGGCCCTCTTGTTGTTTTTTTTGTGTTTTTTTTTGGTTTGATATTATGACTTGTACTTATTTGGAAGATTTGTTTTCTTTTTCATTTCCTTTAAAATTATTAAGAGAATTTTCCCAGTCAAAATATGGGAGAATTTTCCCAAAACAATTTGTGAATTTTTTTTCCCAATAACATTTGGGAAAATTTTCCCAAAACCAATTTGGGAGAATTTTCCCATTTAATTTTTGGAAAGTTTTTATTTCATTATATTATAAACATAATGGCATATTTAATTGTCAACACTGCAATGGAAGATGTTTCCAAGCTTTGAAGTGTTGTTTTAGCTATTAAGAAATAACTCATTTTCCCATGGGAAAATTATCCCAAATTACAATATTGGGAAAATATTCCCATGGGAAAATATCAAAGTGCTCGTATCGCTGTAAAACTTCATCATAGACCCTTAATATGAAAGCCGCATACTATTTTGACATTATATTGAAAGATAAATACTTTCTGTTGTACCCATGAGAAAACTGCCCAAATCACTTCCCATGGGAATATATTGCCCCATGGGAAAGGTCAACTTCACGTCAAATTTCTCGGAAAAATTAAAGTGTCACCAATGAAATAGAATATAATTTTACAATCATTTGATATGTGCTTTCATATGATATAGTCGAAAGCGCCCTAGCTCATTCGGAATTACTTGCTGTTTTTGCCAAAAACCGGCGCGGCAAAAAAAACCGGCGGCTGTTATAGAGTAATTCTTTATTTAGAATGTCTTTTGTTTGGCAGGAAATCTCTGTAAGTGTTACATAATCTAATCTAATGCTATCAATACAATGTAAAGCAGTAAAAGATTTTATTAATTACTCGTATCTTTTGATATAATATGTAAAGTATATAAGGTCAGATACCTGCAAATTAATGTGTTCGTTGTTTCATGCAAGCTTTTTCGTTTTTAAAGCATGCTTAAAAGCTTAAATTCTTTCATGTCTTGTCACATTGCCCTCCATGCAAATATCTACTCCAGGCAAATTTGTAAACAAGGAAAAAAGTCGGCGGGTAGGGGTAGGCGGTGGGGAGGTCGAATAATGAATATCGATATAAAAATAGAACAGAAAAAGCAGCATGCAAGGACGACAGTCATCCACAAACATACACAGAAACAAAGAACAAATTTAAAGATGAATTAAAGGCCAATTAAGAGATCACAAACACAAAGGGGTTGACAATAGGGCTACCGCCTTGGAGCGGGCAGTGACCAAAAAAGGCCGCTGGGTGTTTAAACCAGGTTCTAGGGTGCACCAAATCTCACACTTACCCTACTGAACATTACAATTTACACTTGATAAACAAATCTGGTGCCCAGCATTGATCTATGATGTTTTATTGTATCATCCGTCATACAAAATCTACAATCTCACACTTATATAGCATTTTAAAAGAATAGAATCTATGGAACTACTTATTATACGGTCTACTTTCGAATAGATCATAGATTGTCACTCTGTTACCTTTTAAATTCAACAGGGAATCGCTAAGATTTGATTATACAATTAGTATTGCTTCATATGTAAAGAATTTTGCCCGATAAATCAGCCCATTTTAATTATACTATCCAATACATGGTCGATCATGTATCTCTATCCCGAGTACACTAAAAGCAACCCCCATACATTGATTTACGATGTATAGCTATCCCCCGTACAGTGCATCGCAACATATAACGTCAATTATCAAAGAAATTTCACAACTACACATGCCGATTTTTCACACAGATAAAGTTGATATGATCAGATGATAATGAACAAATTTGCCGATTCAAAATTTCGATAAAATACATAAAAGCGGAACAATAACAAATATTTGGCACATATGTACATCGTTCGTACGTCATCGGGGTGCTTTGTTTTGATTATTTAAAGCAAGCACGAAAGGTATGGCACTTTTCATATATTGCTGCTAACTTCAGCAACATTCAGCTTTTTGCTCCCACCGTTGGTTTGTACGAGTACTAATATATTAGAACAATTAGCATGCATACATGAAATATATATATTTCAGTTGTAACTGGATAATAAACAGAATCCGTGCCGTACCGTACATCATTTGTGTAACAGTTATCACATGTAAACAACATTTTTAAATAATAAATTAATCCGACATGGTGTCAATAGCATACCAAGACATTAATGTAATTAAATAACGTGACAATTCAAATTGGTAAATTGGTGACAAACTCTTAGGCAGATTTCAATGATTAACTTTCTCTGACTCATAATTATTCCCCTTTGACACTTATAAAATGTAAACATTCCTACATAACTTCACTTTTTACGTGGAGGCCTACTACTACTACTTATCCGATTTCAATAATATTTTGCACAAATGTTCACCACCTTAGTATGCAAACTCGTTTTTTTTTCGGAATTTGGTTTTGATCACTACTTTCTGAGTGGCACGGTCTATCAGCACTATCATCGCTTTGATTTAAAATTAGTAATCAGGCCCGGACCTACAGCGCTTACATGTAGCTACGCACCTGTCTACGGAGTTTTGATTCTCAGAGAAAATTATATATGCATGTATACCTAGTGGTGAGTCTGTTTAGAAACAGTGTACATATATGTTGTGAAATTCGGCTGCTGTTGACGGGATAGACAATTAGTGTTTCGGGCTACTATTCTTTCTTTGGTTCCTGTCAATTCTTTGGAAAATAGTGTGTAGAAGGATATGACTTGATTACAATTGTTGCACAAAAACCAAGTTTCTTATACTTTTTGTATTGAAGAAAAAATATTTTTTCAAGACTAAATGAAATAATAATAATTATCTGCCAGCTTCGCATGATAATAAATGGCTGATAATGTTCAAAAGGTTACGTTATTCTTTCAAACTTGAATACAATGGTAATTAAAAGCTTATTAATGATATTCGTATTTATGTAATTTTTCCAAACTTCATTAAAAAGCTACTTTCATTTTACTTTCTTTCCAAGGCAGCCTAATTTTTAACGTAGAGTATATTGTCGCAAAATGACCCAACTTGAATAAAAAGCTACTTTCATTTTACTTTCTTTCCAAGGCAGCCTAATTTTCAACGTAGAGTATATTGTCGGAAGATGACCTTAGTGGTTGGGACTAACTCAGGACAGTCAATGTCTGTGATGCTTTTACATAAGTTTAATGCAACTTTTAATATATGTTAAATATATACAATTATCAAGAAAAACAAGTGAATACTCAGATGAAATATAAAAAAGACTGTTATCATGAACGTATAAGACGTTCGTAGTATTGTCACAAATACTGAATGTGTCGACTGACTATATATGACACTAAAGTGTTGTTGAAGTTACAACAATGTTGAAGATCACAAACGTTCCAAAGAATGATGATCTTACGCGATGTATTTGATGCATGAGAGGTTATGAACATGATGCGTGATTCCAATGATCGGTGATTGTCATCAAAAGCCTTCTATAATGGTTGATGACGTGATGAATAACCTCCAACAAGGTAGTGGGGTTAAGTTCCTCGACTGAGGTCTGATGACGGTCCCACCACGTGTCCCGGGGGTTGTTGCTCCTATGAAAACCTGACCATTTTGTCCAGGTACGGGGACCGTCTCCACCGCTCATTACGTTATGACTTGTATCACCCAGAGGGTCTACACACCCAAAGGGCTTAGCACCACCAAGGGATGCCTATACTGTAATAATACATACTTTTAGATGTCGGTTCATTAACACAACAATCGTATGCAGTTATCATTACACAAACACATCATTATCTAATAAATATATTTGAACCACTTTCTAATTATGATGTGTAGTAATGTATACGTATTCTACAACGCCATGTATACACATCGGCATATATAATAGTCTAGCATCCCACCGTTAACCAATACACCTAGTATACAACGTTATCAATTTAATATTGTATTACAATTAATGAGTTATACGCCTCGGCATATATATATATATATATCATCTCACCGTTACCTAATGTACTTAATATACAACGTTATCAATTTAATATTGTATTACAATTAATGATCGACTACAATACTTATATCTAATAAAGTTATCTTCATAATCATATGATAGTTGTATCAAGTTAATGTTTGAGAAACAAATAAAAGCTGACCGGATGTAGCAACATTACGAAACAAAATGGCGACGCGCATTGAAGACAAATGTACAACAAAATTTCATAAAATAGATATACTGACCATACATTGCCTGTGAATTTCACCCTTTCAAACGACTGCTCCAATCAAAGCAACGTTCAACATTTCCCGGCCACGACTGGACAACAATACACTTTATAACCCAACGTTCTGACCAAACCATCATTTCCCACGTTCATTCCGTGACCCACCTGGCAACAGACGCAATTGTCATATCTACAGGAAAGGACCCTTAAACAATTTTGTCCTTTAGAGAGATAGATTGTAAAATACTGTTACGAGCCGGCGACTTCACTTCTCAACGGTATTTGTGATAAATAAATACGTAGGACACCGTTTATGTTAAAGGGGATAACTAATTAAAACTAAGTAGGTAGGTTGAATAGGGAACAAGATCATGGCTGTTTATGACTCTTTATTTTATTTACAATACTTTCTTTTCTTGGCAATAGTATTTAAAAGATGAATCAATAACAAATATAAATGAAATGAATACAATAGGGTCTACTATCTGTGTTCTAAAGAAAATTAAGTTCAACTACAATTTATGGTATAATAACTATGTGTGAATAAGTAATCTGTTTAAGATTATAAATTCTTTTATTTAACTTCAAATGAATAAAGCTTTAAATGCACCCTTGTAATGCGTTAAATCTTAACTGTTAACCAGTTAAATGCCCCCAAAAGCCTAAATCACGTATTAACAACTTTCTAAATGGCCAGAATGAAGCAAACAGAAAACTAAGGCTTTACCTAAAGAGAAAATTCAAGGAGTCCCACATAAAAGACGTCAGAAACGTTGTCCCGAAAAAAGCGGGGTACTCGCACCTTACTCTACAATTACAAATAAACAAGCTACCCCTTAACGTAATAACATAGAAATAATGATTTCTGAATTAAATTATATAAACTAACAGGATAACATAAACATTAATTTACAATACTGATACCTTTGAATCAGAGCAGAATACATATTCAGGGTAGATATTAACTCAAGATCGTTTTGCCAAAGTTGACAGATGACATATATCTAATCAAGAGCATCCCATTGTGCAATGCAACAACAACAACAACACCAGTGACTGCTAAAACAATGACCGGTGCTCTTACAAAAGTGAAAAGTTGATCAAAACTAACTTGTATTGCCTATGACATTAGATGATGAGTAAATAAATCAGGTTATCATTTAGATTTTGAACTAGTAACAAAAAAGTTTTAAATATCTAAGGTTACGCTGGCTGCTAAAGGTTAAGTGGACGTTTAGTGACCTATCAGAATGTAAACATTCAAAGATAATAACATTACCCCCACTCTTAGCGTGTCAAAGTTCCGACTGACACGTCATTTACTATCATGACACAAAGTAGCAATTAACAAATTAACAATTTAAACAAAGTGACTAGATTTGCATAACAAAGCTGACAGATGTGATATAAAATACTACTTAGGTTGCACTATTATGCTCTAAATAATGTCATTACAGCTTTAAACTTAAAGTTTAAATAGTAGCATGGAAACTTCTTATATGTCACTATTTAAATGCAGATGAAACGTATTTTTTAATATTCTAAATGATCTAAATAAATTCATGGTATTAAATAATATGGGATGCATTTAATGGCGAAAACACTGGTAAAGAGATTCACTATCTAGGAAAATTATCCGTAGCCTTCAAAAAATATTATTTACAAGTGTTTTCTGTTGTTGTTTCTGAAGAACTTTTCATTTAGCAGACGATCATAAAAAATGAAATTTGCATAATAAACGTGCGCAGACGTAATTTCCGCCGTCGGTCGAAATCCCATGGTGGTCGTAAACAGATAAAAAGACGATATATTAATATAATAGAATGTTTAAAGAACATTCAACTGCCTTATATGCAATAAAATTGTATTTGAAATAGTCCAGTTTTAGGCGGTTTTGGCTTAAATGTCGATATTATGGGCCAAAAGAAATGGCATTTTCAAATCTCTGATACTTTAGGACTGTCTCTTCTGTAGCTCAGGACACCTTTACATTTAAATAAATACTATAACGACTTCTGTTTTGCTATATTTTAATCATAATTTAAACTATTCCAAAAATCAACGACTTTAATTAATTTTGTGTTGATTTCCCTCCAAAATTTCAAGATTTATATATTTTATTTATGCCAAATATTTGTTTTCATGAACATGTATATTTCAGATAACTTGAAGGACTTTCGATCTCCTTATATTGTAATGCGAATTATGTTGTCGTTTTTAAAAATAATCCCTTTTTTAGTAATTTTGGTGCAACATTTGGCCCAAAATATCCCAGTTTTTCCAAATCTCTGATCCTTTAGAATTTTACTTATATCTCAGGACATCTTTAAATGAATGAAAACATTTTACAAACTTCTATTTTGTTTAATTGGAATTGCCAATATATTTTTAATAATTATTCAAAAAATCAGCGATTTGTATGATTTTTTTTGCTGATTTTCCCCCAAAAGGCAAGCTGTATATATTTTGTTCATTTCAAATATTATTTTTATTTATAGGAATATAACAGACAACTTTCAGAAGTTTCAGCTCCCTAATATTGCAATGATAATAATATTAAAAAAATAATATTCCAGTTTTTAGCCATTTTGGTTCAAATTTGCATGTTTTTGCCCAAAAATAATGTGTTTAGCTAAAGTTTCTGAAAAACTATCCTGGCTATTTATTCTTTACTAAGATGAGGTAAAAGGTGGTACCATTTAAAATGTGCCAGCTGAGTTGGTACCGAAAAGTTGAGTAGCCCAATATTAATTCAATGATAACATGGATAGAATGATATTACCAGGAACAGTAAGTCACCTTAAGTATGGCATTTTGAGTACAGTTTAGCAGTATCAGACTCAGATCGGTGTAGTAAATCATCATAGGACGACCAGTGGTAGAAAGATGGTAACTGTCCAGTGAATATGTGTGGTACAACGACGGTATTTTTTTATGTTGATTTATATTTTTAGAATACTTATATATATTTACGATCAATAATAACGAATTTTTATTTATACCATTTAACATTGTGACCCGCTACTTGTAAACATACATAATATCAATCATGTAGAAACCGTATGCATTTTGTAGCATAAACGGAAATAAGACTCAAGATAAATGTTTTATGCGCACATTATTTACTTGTAACACAAAAATAAAAGATGGGTACACTAAAACCATACTCCCGAAATTTGGTCATTGATAGATTCTGTCTCTTTAAGTAGTATAAACATGGGGGGACTAATTGCAGTAAGAACGTTTTTGCCAAGAAGTTATACATGTGTTGTGGATTTGAAATGATTTAATTTTTATGAATTTTCGTCGAAGCTAATAATGATTTACTTTTTGAACATGTTTATTGGACATTGACTACTCTTTCCGTTTTGTATATACTTATCATTTATGCGATATTAATTAATTCGAAAATTAGAGAGAAAAGAGCTAACTCCATCAATATGTTAATAATGCATTATTTGTGCTTACAATCATGTCTTTTACTACTTGTACTTGAAAATTCACCGTACGTTTGAGACTTTATAAGTAATATCACACAAAAATCTATTGGTGGTGTAGGACATCGGTCATGTGTATTTACAGATGTCATATTTACAGATATATATGACGTATTTTTCTCTCGAAATATACAATTGCTCATATTATACCCTGTACACTAAATCTTGTCATCTACCAGTACCTGTGCACAATAATGCTATATACTGTACAATAACGTACATGATATTTGGCAAATAACCATTAATTTGAAACCTAAAAGGCCTAATTTTGGAACACACATAGATTTTTTGTTTATTCAGCGGAATCACTGCCAGTGTTTGAAACTTTCTCAAAGATATCCTGGATAAACTCACAAATGTAACTGATGGTGAACAAGTGTAATATGACTCAGTTGTGGGGTATGTAAATAGATAGGTTACACATGGTTCTTATAACTTTAACATTTTAGAAGTGGGGCTTGTGGTGAAGCGGTGCAGTGCAATTAAATAAAAAGAATGTTGACCACAAAAATAAATTAATAAATAAGTAAACAAATGAACAAATAAAGAAATAAAGAAATAAAGAAACAAAAGAAAATAAAAATAAAAGGAAATAAAACAAGAGGACATTTTCATACGAATTTTCATAATTTCTCAGATTTTCCTAAATCCGTGCATGCTCTGGTCTCAACATGGGTGACGCTTTATTAAATATTGCGTTAAATTATTCCTCAACAGAACTGTACTCCTAATAAGTGTGCAGCCCCAAAGCTCGTTAAACGAAAATGACTGTGTAAACAGATGTTTACCAGTGCACATTGCAGAATAAGGGTAGGCAGAGCTTCGTTTCTCAATATTTCTCTGCCATTTATTGGACAGGGAAAGCAGATTTTAGGACTACAGTCAACCACAAAACACAAAAACAAACGCAAACAGACAAACAAGAAGGCAAAAGTAATAAAAATGCAAACGACATCACAAACACACAAAAGGACTGACAATAGGGATACCATCTTGGAACGGTCAGTGGCAACAAAGGCCACTGCGGTTTAAACCGGTTCTGGGGTGCACCAAACATCACACTTGCCCTACCGTCATCCCATTAAAACAGGACAGTGTAAATAAAGAAATCCCCGCCATGATCTAATCTCTAACCAACAAGGCAGCATCAATATGCAATATAAGTAAAACACAAATATGCTCGTGTAAATATAATACAAAAAACCAATAGCCTAGAAAGCCACAATGAAGGTACTCAGTGACTTGACAGAAGACAGAGCAACAAGAGAATACACCATTACAGGCACGACAATACTTGTGTTTCATACACTCGCATTTGATATTTCACTAAAAGTGATATAATTATGATATATATCTGGTGCACAGATTGTGTAAATAATATACTTTTGTATGTATCTTTCATATTTCACGTCTATTTTGAAAATTGTGTATAGGTGAATTATAGGTCCATTGGACCGGGTGTAATATCCATGTTGTATATTTGAATATTATGTTGATACGTATACACATGTCACAATAATAAACAATTTACTTACTTATTTGGAAGTCAAATAAGTTGATTTGTTTTGTTTGTTTTGGTGTTTTATGTCATTTTCAACAAATGTTATATATGACGCTAAATTGTTCTGTGTGCCGGAGGTAGAACCAGTATTGTACACCTCCCACCATCTGTAAGAATCAACACTTCACTTAACGAAATCACTTTATAGATATTGCAAATCTTGGTTCAATATGAAAATAAGAGGATCAAACATTTGAAAATCTGTCAATGCTGTTTGAAAACTGTCAGTCAACATATTTTCAGTTCATTTGAAAACGTAACACATGGTATTTTTTTGAATATTTAGAGTGAAACTG